>VDFB02328771.1:0-27457 GCA_007258455.2 Sequoia sempervirens | reverse complement strand
ACAACAATACTAGGTGACTCGAAACATTCATAACTTTTAAGAACCATAGTAGAATCATATCCTATTAGAATTAATTCATTTCCTTTAGGAGGATAAGATTCACATAGTTCATTGTAATGTGTAGCAACCAAAAAAATATCTGAGGCAGTTTTAAACTGTGGATAGTCCACTTCAGAATGAATATTTGTATTATGGATTGTACACCAATTGTTCATCACAACATCAAATAAATTTACCTTTGACATGGGTCTATCATCAGAGGAATTAGTGTTGTCTAAAGGTGTGGATATGCCTCCCTTATTTGGTCGTGTGTTCCAAGATCTAGGTCATCTAGTAGCATTATATGCTTGACTATGAATTTTTTATTATTACTTTGACAGTAAAAATTTTGATTTCTTAATTATGTAACTTCTATGGTTAATCTTTTGAGTTGAGTTGTAATTTCCTTAATTTCTTCATTATCATCAGTACTTTTGACCTTTTGACTCTCTTTTTTTTGCAAGAAGAAATAATTTCCTTTAGGATGTAGCTCTATAATAGCCAGGCCAGGTTGATGGACTAAAGCTTGACTATTTCCTATTTGAAAGAAATTATTTTGAGGAATTATCCCATTCCAGACTACTAAAGGGAAAGAATTAGGAGTCAGTGGATGATTTATCAGGACTCCATTCACACTCAAGATAGGATAAAATTATTCAATCCATTTATTCCATTTACATACGATCCATTTTTTAGTTGATTCATTTATAAATTTACACTTATGGCTTCAACACAGGCTTTTGGTAAAGAAGTGGGAGGATTTTCCCTTCATTTCACAAACATAGCAGTTAAAGAATCTACTATTGTATAATAAAATGTGATGGTGGAAAAATCATCCACTATGTAAGGTGCTTGTAACCTATAATAATCCTTTTGGAACCTATCATTAACAGTAGTTATAGGCTCACCATCAAACCTTTTGATTTGAGAAAACTGGTGATACAACAAGTTAGGATCAACAAGTGTTCTAAATCTGGATAAAATTTGACTTTCCATATCTTTCCATGATCTAACTGAGTTATGAGGTAGGTTGATGTACCATTGGTAAACTTCATCACTTAAGGTATATGGGAATATCCTACACATGACATCTTCGTGTTCAACCATTGCTCTAAAACATGTATCCTTAAAGATAATGATATGTTCTTTTGTGTCTTTGTGAAGGTAATACTTTGGACACAATTTGTCCATATTTTTTGGGAGATCACTATACATAGAAAATTGGATCGGTGACTCCACATTAAAGAAATCCATTACTGTGGGTAAGATAGGTATAACAACAGTCAAATTTTGTGGCATCACGCTTGCACTTCCTGGCCTTTAAGGCCTAGATGAATTAATACCACTAAGTTTGACTAAAGTTACACGAGAATCACTACAACAATATCTAGTTATTTTGTGAGAATCTAGCTTCAACCTTAACAAAACCAAAAGAACAACAAAAATTCCCTCCTTCTAGCACTAGTTCCTATTGATCACAATGTTAGTCGCACACCAAAAATGTAGATAAATCCTCACAAATAGACTGCAGGAACCTATCATTAGTTGAAAGACTAAACTAGGACAACATAAATCTTCAAGCTAACTCAACTTAATCCCAAGGCTTGTTTAAGTCAGGTCTTGACCATACTAGGTTCGCATCAAGGTTTATTGTGATAATGATGTTAATCACGAGGGGTAAACATTAATTTCCAGTTCTAAAAGGAATCATAAGGTTTAGTGAAAGATATTCTTGGGATGATCATCAGAAAATTCTATGAAATCAACAAATATGCAATAATATTTCATGAATTCCAAAAAAAAAATTTATCACTTAAGTAGATTTAGCTTTAAGCATTCAACAATACAATGGAAATGAAATATTTGCAATAAAAATTCCATTCATTCGTTTATTTTTTTGTACATTTTCTAAAATTTAAACATCTAATCTAAAATAAATCATTAAAAGTACTTGAAAAGTAAAAGATATCCCAGGTATTATCCATGCATGCTCCAAGAATTAACCAAATCAAAGCAAACCACTCTATACTTCACTATATTCCTTCATAGCTAGGAATAGAATGGTGTGACCTTTTAAAGAATGGGGGTTTAATTTGGAAAATGGGTAGGTTTTGTATGCACCCTTAAATGGTGCAACATACAATCTTGTCCAGCTAAACAAACAACCAACTACAAAAGATAATAGTCGGTAGCTTTCAAATTAGCTTCGATATTGATCGGTTCTATGTGCATACAAGTTTTTAATCTAGAATGATTCAAAAAATAGGAAGAAAAAATAAAACTTAAAGAAGTTTTGGCTCTTCCGACATCCACAAATTCTAAACTTAAAATAAAATTAAAGCATAAAATGACCTTTTATAGGAACAAGGCCCCAAAAGTCTGAACTTAAAGTCTAGCAAAGGAATCCTAAACAACAAATCAAAATATAGCACATGGTAGATGCCAGTTGTCATTGGAATCTTCTAGACTTGACTTCTTCATCAACATTAATACTCAACTCCAAACTCTGGTACTCAAATGCTCCACACAAAACATGGCCACCGGTACTTTTGAAATTCTAGGACAATATGCCTCCATTGGGACTAGGAACAACCTACAAAATTACTTTCAACAACATATCCTTGTGTCTTCTTCTAAGATCTGATATTTGGTTATTCATTGCCTTGCATTGAACTTCGGGCCTGATAACTCTTCTTCTCCTTTCTTCAATTGGTACTCTCAAAAGGAAACCAATACTTGATGTATCTGCTCTTTTTAAATTCCTTGAATTACCTTCCAACTATATTTGAGTTTGGCATAATTTTCTGATATCTAGAGGATATTTTCATTCATCTGCATCTTCTCTATCTCATATTTAACCATGGCATTTTTTCACTTTATAATCTCATCAATGACTTCCTAATATAATAAATGAACAGGGTCTTTACCTTTTCAAGCCATTCCTTAAAAAAATTCACTTCTTTTTTGTCTTGTCCTATCGTCTAGGGATCACAATCTTGTCATGTTTTGTTTCAATGAAACTTTGATATTTGTCAATCAATTTATTACATTTCTCGGTGACTTCTTTGAATCCTTCCATACATTGTACTAAGGTGTCACCTTTCCAATCTACATGTTTCTTCCATTTGGAACACATCAGAACATCCTATTTGGTGATTATCTTTTCATTTATCGATTCTTCGACATCTGTCTGAATGAGAGATTTTAAATTTCACCTTTCAACATCAATTTATTCTTGGCGGAACTTGCATTCTCCTTCTAATCTTTTGGATTTCTGACATGAATAGTATTCCTCCTTGTATTTCCCAATTACATCTATGATTAATTATTCTCCTTTCCTTACCAAGTTATCCACCCATTCTTTAAATATACTCATTTTATAACGAAGTGCTGCTATAGCATCCACCCGCTCCTCTGACATGAGCATTGGATTATGAGACAATTCAGCCTATGTTTAGCCAGACTAGGCTAATGATGCTATACAAATTTCCAGACGAGCAATCTATTCTTTCAACTCTCTTTTCTTTTTTTTACTTTTCTACACCCTAGCAACAGTTGTTTCTAAATTCATCTTCATTTCTTCTAATTCTTGTCCCCAAGATGAATGTCCAACATTGATGCTTGTCACTCTATACTCCTTAGGAATTATTTCATGTCTATTTTTATCTACTATCAGAGTAGCTATATGGAGTGTTCTTCCTCCATTTGCATTCTTTTGCATGACATGTTTTGTTTTTTCTCTTCACCTAGGTTTAGGAGTTTCCACTTCCTGCATTAAGCTCTTGAGATCTAGAGGTACTAATTCTACTTCCAATGTGGAAGCTAATTCTCTAATCAACCAATCAAGTGCATCTTCATTACTTTCTACCTCTATAAAATTTCTTCGTTCCCTATTTTTAGTACCCTTAGGAACTTCTCCTCTTATTTTTTCACTCTCACCTGTCACATTCTCCAATATGGGATCATTTTTAATATTTACTAGCATGGATTTCAGATTACTAGGATTCACCACTATCTCTTCATTTCCAAGACTTATATTTTCTTGTCCAGCCATGTGTTCAATATCAATCTCTAGGGCATCACTTTCTTCATGTCTTGTTACATCAGGATTATCTTTATTCATCACCCCACCATCCACAATTTGTGAAGGCTCTATATCTTCAATTTCAACCAGGTCTTCTCCTTTCTCTTCAAAAACCTATGGTTTTTCAATATCCTTTTCAATATGCCCTAGAAAAAGCCAGGAATCAACTATATCTTCAATAACAACATCATCAATGGGAACCTATCCTACAGTTTTCCCTGTTTCTTTTTCAACAATTATTTCAAGGCTTCCTGCCTTTGGGTGAGTGTTCCTCTTATAAATTATTCTTCTTTAGTATCCATAGGAATTTACCCTGCATCTAGAATTTCTTCCACCACTTGTTTTACCATTGGTTTCTCCTTATATTTATTTTCTTTTACTTGCTCCATCATGGCACCTAATTTCTCCATTTGTTCTCTAATTTGATCTTCATTTAGTTTAGAGCTCTCATCAAGGGCCATAGGAGTCTTTCCTAATGTTTTCTTTAATGTAGTTGTATTGACTAAAGGGGGAGAAGTAAATAATGATGTAAACCTCTACAATGTAGACCTTATCTAAGCACGAGTATTCATTTTCATTCTCACCTCCTCATTGGTCATTGGTTGAATCTTTGGCTTTGTCATGGAAAAATATGTCATTTTAAGCTTCAGCATCCCTTTGACCTTACTTGATCTAGTTTCTTTATGCTGGCTAGCTGGTGCCAATGAAACTCTCTAGCTTGAAGCATCAAGAGTTCTCTCCTCAATATGCACTATTGTATCGAACTTTCTAGCTTTTCTTTTCTTCTTAGTGGGATCCTCATACTTAGACTCATCTCCTTCTCTTTGTTTCCTCTTTACATTGAGCGAGTATGTGGGCCTGACTCCAACTTTTCTCAAGTTTCTAAAAAAATCATCAATCCATTATTGAGTCTACACCAAAACTTGTTCAAAAATTTCCTCAACGGTCGTTATCTCTCTACCTTCATAATTTGAATCTATAATGGGTTCATCATAAACCTTGGTTTCATTACAAACCCGATTCAAAATGTATCCATCATCTTCATCCAACTAATTTGGAATGTCATGGAGCTCAAGAATCTACGTCGATTGTAATGAAAACCTTTGATATGATCTTTTCCTTACTATGTGCTCATCATCACAATTGAGCCAAAAGTCTTGTAAATGATGAACATGGGCATGCTTCCCAACTATCCCCTTGGCAATATTCCCTTTTGGATCATTGTTAATTCTTTGGAGTGTAAAAAACTCCAATATGTACAAATTTAATTCCTCTTCACAAAAGTCAGCTGATTTAGTTGTATTGCACTTATAATTTCCCATTATGATAGGAAATATGACATAAATTTTCTTATGAGCTACACTAAATAGAGCATGGGATGACTTCATCTATCTTACCAATTCCAATAATAACAATTTATCTATTTGGTACCTGAGCAACACGAAGGGATATCCTTCAAACCCTTCCACCCTGATATAGGTGAAAGTAGGAAACTAAATGTACCATCCTCCAACCTACTTGATAAGCTTTTGTGCTTCCAAAGAAAACCTTTTAGTTTTGTCCCCCAACATTATTCTTACCAACTTCATGGAAAGCACATCATCGACTCTCTGATAATGCTCCTTGTATTCATGAATAGTAATTTGGGGTAAATGAGAATATATCAAACTATTCCTTGCTTCTTTTCCTAGGGTACCAACTCTATTCAACACTTTTTTATTTTCCCTTATGGCATAGGAATAAATAACATATGAGGAAATTTAAAACCATCCTGACTATGAAAATTCCTTCATCTGATCATGAAGTTGTACTAGCGTCCAACCTACTTGATAAGCTTTTGTGCTTCCAAAGAAAACCTTTTAGTTTTTTCCCCCTCCATTATTCTTACCAGCTTCATGGAAAATACATCATTGACTCTCTAATAATGCTCCTTGTATTCATGAATAGTAATTTGGGGTAAATGATCATATATCAGACTATTCCTTGCTTCTTTGCCTAGGGTACTAATTTTATTCAACACTTGTTTATTTACCCTTATGGCGTAGGAATAAATCACATATGAGGAAATATAAAACCATCTTGACTGTGGGAATTCCTTCATCTTCAATCATGTAGCCTATCACTAATGAAACATGGTTATAACATCTTGAACATCTGGGTTGAGCATAGATCTTAGAATTGTCTTTGTTTGCTTTGTAATTTTCTCCTGGCACCACTATGTGTTCATAATTTCTCTGTTATTTTATTTAGTGCTTATGTAAGCTCTAGCCATCATTCTCACATCTACCAAGTTCATCTAAAGAGATGTGAGGAGCCCAAATGTATATACAATTCCTTTCAGATAAATATCTACATAGATTCTTCCCTCTTTTTCAATAGCTTTCTTATATAGGTCGTAATAATTCAAACATTGCATAACTAATTCAAGGGCCTCCATTGCTAGTGGAAACCATCCTGGTAAATGTAACCCGCTAGCTATAACATTCTTCGTACATTGAGAGGAATTCTCTTTTTAGGCTCATGTGATGAATTCAACATTAGAAAACCATCCTGGATGGATATCAATTATTATCCCACCCACTGGTACATCTTGTGAAGCAAAATATTTAAAATCATTTTTTGGACTTGCTTCGGAAGTACTCATTTTTACCTGTGTGTCCTACATTTTTTATAGATATGTTCCTTGTGTGGGAGTTAGGGTTAAATTTAACAAGTTATTTCAACAAATTTATAAAAATTTCAATCTACCATTTGATTAAATTCATTTCAAAACAATAAATAATCTCAATTTCTAGAGGAAATACCATTATCTCGAGACATGCATGCATAAGATGACTATTAGAATTTCAGTTATCTAAGACACCTAGTTTTGTTGATGATAAATAAAATTTCTTTGAGAATGTAGCTTTGAAACCTTTGGTAGTTGTGTTCTTAGTTTCTCAAGGTTTACCTTTCTTTGCATGCTACAATATGATTCTTGATTTTCAATGTCCTTGCAAATTAGCAGTATGACATGAGGTAAAGTGTTGTAAAAGTAATTGCATGCTCGAGGTGGTGCCAAGTACATGTGTGGTTTTCCACCTTCATTAATTACCTGTTACAATGCATTAATTTTCTTGAATAAAGGTGCAATCATGGTGGATTAGGGTTCAAATCATGAACACCTTGGTTTTTGTACAAGACCACCACTAGAGAAGAAGATGATGTGGAAACTTATGTGGAACTCTTGCGTGTCACGTTGATTCTTATGAGGCAAAGGTCTTTTGAAATATGTCACTTTTGATGATCACTAGATTTGAATCATTTGGTTTTGAATCTTAGAAAGATTATTGGAAATCGGGAACTTAAACTACAGGGTTCATGAGAATTAGGTGCAAAAAAAGGAGTCGGGAGTCGGGTTCATGCAGAACTAAAAAAATGATTCGAACATGTTTTCAATGGAACCTCCAATTTTTGACCTCCAGCTAAAGAAACAAAAAGTAACTATTAGAACAACTAATGAAGAAAAAAACTCACATGCATTGAGATTACTCATCCACCAGGTGGGAATTTAGGATCAGACAAGGATATACGATCCTTGACACAATCACACAACTCCAAGACTTCGAATTCTAACAAATTGATGAAACTTGGTAAGGAAAACAACACCTCCCCAAATCTAGGAAAGAAAGAGAATTAAAGCAATAACATAGAAGGCTGAAATAGAACTTGCATTTTACCATTTCCTCCAAAAGTAGCACACTGAAGCAAGCAAAAGCAAAAGGCAGAAAAGAAAAGACAGTGGAAAAAAAAGGGGTCCATATTTTGCTAAGGAGCAAAATTGGGCATGTTGTGAGACCACACAACACTTTCCTGATCTCAAATATTTCATCCTCAAAAACAAGATTATATCCTTTACTACACATCTGTCCAACACTCAAAATATTATGCTTTAAACCCTTAACATAATATACATCATTATTATTATGCTTTCTATCAAAAATTACTGAGCCTATCCTACAAATCTTAGCACCAATATCATCTCCAAACATAACTAAGCCTCCATCATATTTTTCGAGTTTAACAAACTTACTCTTATCATCAGTCATGTGATGTGAACAACCATTGTCAACAACCCAATAGTTCTTTTCCTATTTAGCATGTAGGGTAGAGATTATAGTACCTTCATTTTTCTCCTTCTCCTAAGGGAATTCATTCACCTATTTTTCAGAATTAGCAGAAGTAGGTTCATATTTTATAACCCAGAACAAGCATTCATTGTCATCAGGATCTCCATAATCAGATTCCTCGTCAGATATACTAGTATCCTCATTCACATAATATGCTCTATTGATCTTCTTACCTTTCTTTTCTTTCTCATATCTTTGTTTATTCCTCTTAGCTCTTTCTGGAAACCTTACAACATAATGACCTATTCCTCCACAACTAAAGCATTTAAAGGGTAACTTACCTTCATACTTGCTAGAGCCTTTCTTCATCTTTCTCACAAAGTTAGCTTCTACTTCATTAATATTTTCTTCATCCGGATCTTCAACTTTTGTAGCCTTAAAGAAGTCTCTGATTTGGATCCATTTCTCAAATTTGGCTTTCTCATCTCATAAGATGTTAGATTTCCCAACAACTGATCTTTAGTATAAGTCTTGTAATCTATATGTTCTTCAATAACACATACCTTTTCGCTATAAGCATCAAGGAAATTTCTAAGAATCTTCTTTACAATTCTGGATTCATCTATTATAGCACCAAGTCCTCGCATTTTACCTACTACCTCATCTAATCTTTGTACATAAGCTTTAACATTCTCATCTTTAGACATGTGTAGGAGCTCAAACTATGTCTCCAAATTCTGTAATTTTTCCTCTTTGACACTTTCATCACCTTCATGTGCCTTTTCTAGAGCATCCCATACTTCCTTAGTAGTCTTTATATTTTGAACTTTAATCAACTCAGAATATACAAGACTATTCTTCAAAATGTACTTCGCCTTATTGTTTGCTTCATGTGCCTTGATCTCATCATCCGTACTCAGACCATTAGCAGGAGGAGTGTAAGGATTATTGTAAGCTTTCTCCACATCATATCCACAATACTCCAAATATTCTTCCATCAGTATTTTCCAGGTAGCATAATTAGTTCCATCAAACCTTGGATAATCATGAGTATTTTTTCTAGCCATCCTAGACATTCCTTAAGTGGTTAAGATCTTCTACAAGGAACCAAGCTCTGATATCAATTGTTGAATAAGACAACTGAGAGGGGGGTGAATCAAATTATTCAAATTTAAAATTTAAAACATTCACTAGAACTTAGATCAATCACAATTCTTAACTCTGCTAAAATTATTAAACATTAAGTGCAAGTGCATAAACTGAAAACCATCACACAAACATAGTAACACCAAATTTACGTGGAAAACCCAATAAGGGAAAAAAAATTGTGAGGATTAACTCACACTATAGAGAATATCAAAACTTATTAAAAAAGGCTCACTACCAAAAAAAAGGACTCACTATCTGGATTAGGACTCACTATCCAATAGGGTTAACCACCCGGAGGGCTCACTTCCACAAAGATACAAAGAAGATAGAAGAGATACGTGTTGTGTCATCTTACAACACACCCTAATCTACTCCTTGGAAAAATGTGGAAACCCCTTTTTTATTTGTTGCTTCTTTTCTTTCCTCTTGTTTTTGCTTGCTTTAGCGTGTTGTTTTGGGGGGATTGATAAAATGCAAGTCTTATTTCAATCTGCTTGGTCTTTGCTTAAGTTTTTGTTTTCTTTCCCAAATTTAGTGTCACGGTCTTTTTATGAAGTTCTATTAATTTACTAGACCCAAAATCTCTGAGTTGTTGTAGTTGTGCCAAAGATGTTGTGTCTTTGATTGGTCCTAGTTTTCACCCAGTAAGTCATCACCCGGATGAACCATCCTGATGTTCGCATTCTTTTCTTCATTGGCTAGCCCAATGGTTTCTTTTTCTTTTTCTTTAGTTGGAGGTAAAAAATCAGAGGTTCTATTACAAATTTTTTGAATCACTTTTGATCTTGCTTGAACCCAGTTCCTAGTTCCTCTCTTTGCTCCCAATTTTTATAAGCTTGGAGGTAAGTGTCCCCACTCCCAATAATCTTTTTAAGGTTTGGTACTAAAGGTTGTCAATCTTAGTGATTGTTAATGATAATATATCCAAAAGGCCTTTACCTCGTAAAAATAAAAGTGACACAAGATTTCCGTGTAAGCTTCATGCATCGTCTTCTTCTCTAGTGGTGGGCCTCTGAAGAAACCAAGGTGTTCGTGATTTGAACCCTAATCTGCCATGATTGCTCCTTTATTCAAGAAATTAATGCATTGTAATAGGTAATTAATGAAGGTGGTGAACTATACACATGTACTTGGCACCACCTTGAGCATGTAGTTTCTTTTATAACACTCTACCTTGCATCATACTAAAAATTTGCAAAGGACATTGAATGAACGAGATTGATATTGTGGCATGCAAGGAAAGGTAAATTTTGAGAAACCAAAGAACACAACTATCAAGGGTTTCAAAGTTCTATTCTGAAAAAGATTGTTATCATCAACAAAACCAGGTATGTCTTGATTAACATAAATTCTATTAATCATTTTTATGCATGAAAGTCTCGAGATAATAATATTTCCCTTAATAACTAAAATGTTGATTATTCTGATGCAAATTTAACTGAATGGTGAATTGAAATTTTTTATGAATTGTTAAAGATAACTATTAAAATTTAACCCTAACTTGCATGCAAGGAACATATCAAAAAAATGCAAGACACGCCTGCGAAAATGAGTACTTTTGAAGCAAGGCTATAAAATGAATTTAGATATTGTGCTTCGCAAGTTGTACCAATTGGTGGGATAGTTAATGATACCCAAACATGATGGTTCTTTGATGTTGAATTCCTCATATGAGCCCAACAAGAAAATGCCTCTCAATGTACAAAGAATGTTATAACAAGTGGGTTACATTTAGTAGGAGGGTTTCTACCAGTAATCAAGGCCCTTGAACTGGTTATGGAATTTTTGATTTACTACAACATAGACAAGAGATTTGTTGAGAAGGATAGAAGAATCTATTCAGACCTCTCTGAGAAAGGAATTATATATACATTTGGGCTTCTCACATTTCCTCAAATGAACCTTATAGATGTAAAGATGAAGGCTAAAACCTACTTGAGTGTTGAAGAGAAGAACAAAAGAATTATGAGTACCTAATGGTGTTAGGAGGAAATTACAAAACAAACAAAGCTAATTCTAAGATCTATGTTCAACCCAGATGTTCAAGATGTCATAACTATGTTAAGCAAGATAGCTAGACTACAAGATGCTAGTAAATTTGAATCATGGATGTTTGTGATCATAACAAATTAATGGAAGGTCCTATGCAAATGCATTAGGCAGGTTTTATTAGCAACAAGTTGCATGATCAAATAAAGGAATTTCCAAAGTCAAGATATTTTTCTATTTCCTCATATAAGATCTATTTTTATGCCTTAAGGGAAAATAAGATAGGGTTGAATAGATTTGGTACTCTAGGTAGAGAAGCATGAAATAGTATGATATATGCTCATTTAGCCAAAAATAACTATTCATGAATACATGGAGCATTATCAGAGAGTCAATGATGTGTTTTCCATGAACCTGGTAAGAATAATAGAGGGCGACAAAACCAAAAGATTGTCTCTAGAAGTACAAAGAAATATAAAATAGGTTGGAGGCTGGTACATTTAGTTTCCCACTTTCACCTACATCAAGGTGGAAGGGTTTGAAGGATATCCCTTCATGTTTCCTAGGTACTCTATAGACAAATTAGTAATATTGGAATTGGTAAGACAGTTGAAGTCGTCTCAGGCTCTTTATAGTGAGGCACATAAGAAAAGTTCTCTCAAATTTCCCATTGTAATGGGAAACTACAAATGCAATGCAGTTAAAGCAGTTGCTTTGTGTGAATATGAGTTAAGGATGTACAAGTTGGAGTACTTCCTACTCCAAATAATTAACTATGACCCAAAAGGGAGTATTTCCAAGGGGGTAGCTAGAAAGTGTGCTCATGTTTATCATTTAGAAGATTACTAGCTCAATTGTGATAATGAACATAAAGCAATGAAAATATTATATGAAAGGTTGTCATTGCAATTGTCATAGATTCTTAAGATCCATGATATTCTAGATCAATTGGAAGAAGATGATGGAGAAGTATTGAATCCAGTTTATAATGAAACTAAGGTCTATGACGAACCTATTCCGGATCTAAATTATGAAAGGAGAGAAATAACATCTATTGAAGAACTTTCTAAACCAGTTTTGATGTACACCCAACATTGGATAGATAATTTTTGTAAAGCTTTGATAAAAGCTAGGATAAGGCCCACATACTCAGTTGATACAAAGAAGAAACAAAGAGAATAAAATGAGCCTGAGCATGAGGAGCTTTCCAAGAAAAAGAGAAAAGTTGGTAAAGTAGCTACAGATGTGCATATTGGAGAGAAAACCCCTGACACTTCAAGCCAAGGAGTTTTATAGAAACCGGTTAGTTAGTGTAAAGAAACCAGACTAGGAAAAGTCCAAAAAACAATGAAGCCTAAGGTGGCATCTTCTTCCATGGTAAAGCCAAAGACTAGACCTATGACTAATGAAGAGGAAGGAATGACAAAGAATACTCATACACAGACAAGGTTTGCATCCCATAGATTTGTAGTATTATTTACTTCTCTCCCTTCAATCAAAACAACTTTAGTAAAATAGACACTGGGAAAGACTCCTATAGTTCTAGATGAGATTTCTGAGCTAGATGAAGATCAAATCAAAGAATAGATGGAGGAATTGGGTGCTATGTGGGAATGAGTAAAAGAAAATAAATCAAAAGATAAGCCCATGGTACAACTAGTGGTGGAAGAAATGCTAGATGTAAGATCAATTCCTACGAATGTTGAAGAAGAGGAATTCATAAGAGGAACACTTTCCCCAAAGTCGAGGAATGCTAAAAATTTTATTGAAAAATAAATAGAGGAAACTACAAGAAAGATTCCCATTGATGATGTCACTAAGGACACAATTGATTCCTAGCTTTCACTAGGGGATATTGAAAAGGATGTTGAAAAAGTGCAGGTCTTTGAAGAAAAAAGAGAAGACCAAGTTGAAGTTGAATAAGTAGAGCCTTCACAAGCTATGGATTCAAGGGTGATGAATAAGGAGAATCCTGATACAATAGGACATGAAGAAAGTGAAACCCTAGAGATTGATATTGAACACATGGCTAGATAGGAGAATATAAGTCTTGGAAATACAAAGATAGTGGTGAATCCTAGCAATCTAGAATCCATACTAGTGAATACTAAAAATGTTCCCATCCCAGAGAATGTGATATAGGTACTGAAAGCCAAGAATAAAGAAATGTTACAGAGGTAGAAAGTAATGAAGATGCACCTGATTGGTTAATCAAAGAATTGGCTTCCCCATTGGAATTAGAATTAGTACCTCTAGATCTCAAAAGATTAATGCAGGAAGTGGAAACTCCTAAACCTAGGAAATGAGCTAAAACAAAACATGTCATGCAGAAAAATGCAGATGGAGGAAAAACACTCCATATAGCTACTCTGGTAGTAGATAAAAATAGACATGAAATATCACCTAAGGAGTACAGAGTAACAAGTATCAATGTTGGACATTCATCCTAGATGCAAGAATTAGAAGAAATGAATAAAAATTTGGAAAAAATTGTTGCTAGGGTGGAGAAAATAAAACAAAAGAAAAGACAATTGAAAGAACAGATTGCCCATATGGAAAAATTTGTAATATCATTAACCCAATTTGGCCAAGCACAAGTCGAGTTGCCTCATAATCTAGTGCTCATGTCATAGGAACAGATGGATGATATAACAATTCTTCACCATAAATGAGTTTGTTTGAAGAATGGATGGAACACTTGGTAAAACAAGGAGAAGAATTGATTATAGATGCAATTGGGAAATACAAGGAGGCATACCATTGGTGTCAAAAATCTAAGAGATTAGAAGGAGAATGTAGGTTTCACCATGAGAAAATTGATGCTAAAAGGTGAAGTTTAAAAGCTTTGATTTAGACAGATGTCCAGGAATTGATAAGAGAAAAGGTAATCATGGAACAATAAGTTTCGATATGTTCCAAATGGAAGAAAAAAATGAATTGGGAAGGTGACACCTTAATGCAATGTGTGGAAGGATTCGAAGAAGTCACTGAGAAATGCAATAAATTGATTGACAGAGATTAGAGTTTCATTGAAACATTAGCATGGAAAGATTGTGATCCCTGGATGATAGCACAGGATGGAAAGGAAGTGAAAACTTTCAAGGAATGGATTGAAAAGGTAAATAAAGGACCTATCTAGTCATTAAATATGGAAGTTGTGGATGAAATTATACATTGTAGAAATGCCATGGTTAAGTATGAAATAGAGAAGATGCAGAGGAATACAAATATCCTCTAGATATTAGAAAATTATACCAAGATTAAATTTAGTTGGAAGGTAATTCAATGAATTTCAAAAGAGTAGATGCATCAAGTGTTGGTTTCCTTCTAAGAGTACCAATTAAATAAATGCGAAGAAGAGTCATCAGGCCCAAAGTCCAATATAAGGCAATGAATAACTAGATATCAGATACCAAAAGTAAGCACAAAGATATATTGTTGAAAGTAATTTTATAGGTTTTTCCTAGTCTTGGTAGAAGCGTGTTGTCCTATAATTTCAAAAGTACTAGTTTCCTTATTTTATGTAGAGTGTTATGTACCGGAGCTTGGAGTTGAAGATTGTTGCTACTAAAGAAATCAAAGCTTTGACTTTATCTACAAGATTCCAATGACAACTTGCATCTTCCATGTGCTATCTTTTGATTTGCTATTGATGATTCTCTTTAAGACTTTAAGTTTAAACTCTTTGGTCCTTTTTATTATAAAATTTGGTTTAATGATTTACTTTTATTTTAAGTTCAGAATTTGTGGATGTCAGAAGAGCCAAAACTTATTTAAGTTTTTCTCTTTTTAATCATTCCAAATAAAAACTTGTATGCACATATAACTTGATCAATATCAAATCCAATTTGAGAGTTACCAATCTCATGAATCTTTTGTAGCTATTTTTCTCTCATTCAAACACGACTGTATGTTGTGCCATTTAAGGGTGCATACAGAACCTACTCGGTGTCCAAACTAAACCCCCTTCTTTAAAATCTCACACCATTTTATGCCTAGCTATGAAGCAATTTGGTGATGTACATAGAGGTTTTCTTTGATTTGATTAAATCTTAGGGCATGCACCCAAGAGCAATTTTACTTTTCAAGTGTTTTTGATGCTTTATTTTAGATTAGATGTTTAAATTTCAAAAAATGTACCAAAAAATAGATGAATGAATGGAAATTTCATTACAAATATTTCATTTCCATGAAATTGTAGCATGCCTAAAGCTAAATCTACTTAAGTGATAGAAAATTTATTTGAAATTCATGAAATATTATTGCAAATTTAATGATTTCATGAAATTGTTCAATGATCAGATTGATTTTTTTTTTATTTTGATGCCTATGATTCCTTTAAGAACTAGAAATTACCATATAGCCCTTGAGATTAATAGCAATATCACAACATAACTTGAAGCAAACCTAGTATGGTCAAGACCTAACTATTGGAGCCTTGGGATTAAGCTGTTTCAACCTTTTCCCCCTTTCCTCAGACTTTTAGGTTGCCCTGGTTCAATCTTTCAAGTAAAGATAGGTTCTTCACGATTTTCTTGTGAGGATTTTATTTGCATTGTTGTTGCGACTAAAATCATGATCAACAATATGTTACAAAGAGAAGATAATCTCAATAAAACAAAGAAATTCACAACAATTTACTCAACCACTTGTAGACATGCATGAATGATAGAGTCAACCTTCAACTCACTACATCCAGAAACTCAACATTTAGGCTTCTCATTGATCTATCACACTCATACCACATACACTCACTGATTTGCATTCGTTGCACATCTATTTTCTCTATTTATTTTCACTTATCTCTTTGTTCTACTTTTACCACTTGCTCATCATGTATTTATACCATCTTCAACTTTGAAACATATCCAAAGTCAACCATCCATCATTAAATTTAAATTAGGTTAGCACCAAAACATCCTAGGTTGGAATTAGAATGGGGGTGACCCAAACACATGCTTGATGAGGACCCAAATAGGTCCCGACATGCTTCATCAATTTCGAAGGTAGTGTTCAAAACAAGGTCATCCAAACTAGTGTAAAACATATAGAACAATTAAGCACGATCCTTCCAGATACCAAAATTATCTTCAACATGATAATAACAACTTAACTCTAGAATTGCAAGTTATAAGATTTAACCAAAGAGAAATCTAGACCAACAACATTTCTCCTGAACCTTAGCTAAATACATAGAAAACCATAGTTCAAAATTGGTGAACATAACTCACACTATACAACGAATCAGAAGCCAAAAATCTGGATATAGCAGCTTCAACAACCATGATCAACATATCTTAACTGCACAGACATAGAAATGAATCTCAGAGAAAAACCTAGAGCAACCATTGAACACCTACAATCTTCCTTCAATACAATTTTCTCAATATCTTTGACATATACAACCAATAACTTGCATCCATGACATCAATGACAACAACAACCATTTGATAACTAATTGACTAGTTGCCACCAATGACAACACCTTTCTTGTAATAGTTAATATATATAGAAGATCATTTTAAGTTTGTAATGATGATGATTAGATAGATATGTGATCCGAATACAAGCAAAAAAGTGAAATTTTGCAAAGGATTGAGAAAAGGTTGTGCAAATGTAATTCTGAGTGGAAATTTGTATTCTCTATTAGGAGAATTTTTTTGTGTTAGGATTTTGATCTTCAAAGGAACTGAATTCAACATATGTTAGATGCACTTTGTATCAGTTCAAATCTTGGTTGTGTAGCCACTTTCTCTATCTTTCTTTTCTCTATGAATAGTGAGTTCACTTGGACTGTGAGTCCACTTGGCAGTGAGCCTTTCTGTAATATTTTATGACTGGTCATAATATATTGTGAGCTAATCCTTGTAGTGGCATTTCCCACTTTTGGTTGTCCACATAAAAATCTTAGTTTTCATGTGTTGTATGTGATATGGGCTATTTATGATTTCATTTCTATTTGTAATAGAAAAATTTGGATAAAATAAAAATGATAAAACAATAACATGTGTTACCTAGTCCAAATATTCAATACCTCAAATAGACACAAGTATGGATGAATTATTTGATTGATTTAATATGTTGGTTGCTCAATTCAGCAACATAACATTGAGATGGAGATGATAGATAGAAATGAATGAATGGTTCAAGAATGATTTTGCAAGCATAAGGATACTTGAAGAATCAACCCCCCAAATGGCTTATGAGAGGGTTTATTTATAGGCAAGGTCTGATTTGGATTGATGGTTGATATTGGATGTCAATAAGATATCTTAATCAATGGCCAAGATTGAAAGTTGTATGAAATAGGGTTAGGGAAAATTTAGGGAAATGATAAGGATTAATTGCCAACATTGAATTATAAGATAATTCAATCAAGGGTGGAAAATGAATGAGACAAGAGAAGATAAGAATGGCATGGATAATGAGGTTGGCATAGAAAAAGAGGTTGTTGGAGAAAATTAAATAATTATAAAATTATTTAATTTGGGAGGGAAGGTGAATAATTAAATAATAAAAGCATTATTTAATTATAAAATACATGTAACATTTTGAATTTTCATGTAAGCAAGGTGGTGATAACCTTTATTTCAACACAAAATGACACAACTCAAACAAGGAAATCTGCCCTTTGAACACAAAGCACTTAAATTGTTTGAAACCCTCACTAATAGGCTTGTAGCCCTCAAAACACAACACTTGGAGTTATCTTTTAGAGAAGGTCATACAAAGGCCAAAAAAACATCTTCTAAGACTCTCAACCAAATATGAGACAACTTCCCAATAGGTTTCAAGGGACTTCTACGCAACAATACTAAGATTCAATAAACCACCCCTGAATTAGGCTACTAAATTAGCCCTGTTTTCCAAAGGAACCACTTCTCAAACTCCTTGTTTTCATCAAAACTCACTTGAAAAAGTTAAATTGTGACTCAAAACCACAAAATCCTCAATCGCTTCTCAGATTTAAGACCTCTAACCCATTGATCCACCAAACTCTCCAATTACATGCAAAAACCTAAGGTTTTATTGAATCTACCATCAACCAAGCTTATCAAACTTCAAAAATGCATCCAACAGTCTCTAATAGGTCTATACAAACTCCTCAAACCCTTACAATATCATTTCCATCAATAATTAGACAAATCCTCACTCAAAACCATGATTTTCACAAGGAAAAATATAGTTACCAGCCCTAGGTCTTCATTCCTCTTCACACAACTTGCTTCCTCCCTATCTAAAATATATAAAAACCTAATATAATAAAAAACATTCCATTCCATTGAGAGATAGATTAGAACAGTAGGTGGAATGGCTGATACATCATTTGAATTACTATCAAACCCTTAACATTGTGATAACAAGCTACTTCAAAAAAATATTGAAAATCTCCCACAAATTTGAGTGTTAAACTTTCAAAATCGATTCATTGAAAAGTTAAAACATGCCACAATAGAATACCATGAGTTTCAAAGCATTTTCTAGTTGTACGAGATCGTACAATAGTGGTAAAGTATAAAAAAATAGAAAAATTTGTAGAAAAATGTTGTATTATGTTTGGAAGTTCTTCAATATATCAATTGACAACCATCTTTGAACCTTTGAGGAAAAAATATAGCCCTTAAATTTGAATTTCAATCACTCCAACGTTGATAACTAACATTTGAACTTCCTAGACTCTTGATATTCCTAACAAGTTGCATTTTTTTGATAATTTGTTGCTTAACAACATTTACAATTTTGTGCAACTTTTTCCATCTTGACACCTATCACTCCTAAATCACCCAATTACATTGAAAAATGGTCTTTTTAGACCTTATTTAGATTAAATGAACTTAAAACACCCCTACTAACTTTAACTCTACTATTAACCTTCAAGAAATCATTCTTTTGTCAATAAGGTGTAGGTGCTCCTGCACCATACACCCCCACAGGAAAAAACTCATGCCACATGAGTTGCATCTAGTGCCAATTTCTCCAAGCTTCATATATATTCCTCTATTATGCAAATACTCTCCACTGGTCCAAATTTTGTGTTCTCCCAATCTTCCCTACATCTTTGTATTTGTTTGCATATGCAACTATCTTCATTCCAACATTTTGACCTGATGTCTGCCCTTTTCCTTTTATTTGATCAAAACTTGAATGCTTTCCTTTACCTACACTTGTAAACAAACAATTGTTAGCAATACCATTACCATGAACTATCTTTAACTTTAACTCATCTCCTTGCTTATATCTATTCTCAAGTCTTTGTGCACTCTGTTCTTTTACCCCTATCATCAGACTTTTTCCTTTGTCAACATCAAGTGCCATCTTACTGTCCCCATATCTCAATGCTCTCCCTGTACCATCAGATACCACTTGTCCTCTTGCCTTACTCTCAACCAAAGGGCATACAATGGACCCTACCAAGACATTCTCTTTCAAATTCATTGTCAATTAATCTTTCAACCTTGCATTTACCTTCACATCTGCTATCAAGGTAATTTCTAACTTTGTACTATCAGTACCTTCGAACTTTGTGTCCTCTTTCACAATATCTACAAACTCTTTCTTCCCATACATAATTACCTTGGATTTACCCTTGACATATTCCACAAGTGGAGTCAAAACAAACTTGCATCCATCCTTCACTATTGTATATGTGTTTTCTCTGCCATCATACAAGGCACGCCTCTCATACTGCCAAGGTCTACCTAGGAGTAGGTAACAAAAATCCCTAGGAATAATATCACAAACTACACTATCTTTATAGCCTCCAATTTGGAAATCTACCACATCTTTTTCATTAACCAACAAATATTGTCCATCACTCAACCATGACACTTTGTAAGGCAATTCATGAGGTACTTTTTGTAAATTCAATTTATTCACCATCTCACTAGACACCATATTCTCAGTAGATCCAAAATCAATGACAACTCTACATACATTATTCTTGCACTTATATGTAGTTTTGAAGAGGCTATTTCTTTGCAATGGTTCCACCTCTTTTGTTTCCTTCAATATTGTCTTTCTCATCATCAGCATTTCCCCTGTTTTAGGAACAACTCTTAAACTTGTAGAATGATTGCTTTCACACTCCTCTTCTTAAACCAATTTTTCTCTCCTATAAATCATTTCTTCACCACTTGATGAACTACCAACCCTTTCAAGACACTTCCATGTAGGATGACCATATTCATTTCAATGATAACACCTCCCTGCAAAGACATTAGAATCTCTTCCACCACTAAATCTACCTCTCCCTCTAAAACCTCCTCTAGTATCAACACCTTGCTCCTTACCTCTATTTTTCCCTTCTTGTTCTTCCAATGGCTAATTTTAAGTAGGGATTGTTCCTCTCCCTCTTGCATCTATAGCACCTCTTCCTCTAACTAATTTTTATTTCCTTCTTTTAATATTTTCCTCCACCCTGATAGCTAATTGAAAACATTCTTCCATAGACTTTAGGCTAGCAACAACAAGTTCATCTTGTATATTAAATCTCAAACCACCTAGATATCTAGCCACCTTTTCAACCTCATCTTCATCCCTTCTTGACCTTATGCTTAGTTTGTAAAATTCATCAGTATAAGACTTGACATCTAAATCTTTTTGTTTTAGACCCTGCAACTTCTTATACAATTGAACTTCATAATCCTCTGGAAGAAATTTACCTTTCAGTTTTTGCACCATCTTGTCCCATGAAGTAATCCTTTATTTTCCTTGATTTCTTCTCTCTGCTTGTTCGTAGTCCCACCATAGAAGATCATGACCTTTGAGTTTTTTTTTTCCACCTTCACCATCTGCTCATCTGAAATGTCTTCACTTTCAAAGTAATTATCCATAGAAACAATCCAATCAAGCAATTCTTCTTCATTTAAATTACCACCATACATAGGAAGATCAACTTTTACCTTATGAGAATCACCTTTAACTGCTTTAAGCATCTTCAACATCCTCTGATCTTTAGGGTCTAATTCTTCATCAACATCTTCATATTATTCATCATCTTCCTTTATTTCACTTTCTTCATTCTCATCTCTTCTTTTCTTTGCCTCCAAGGGAGCAAGCCTTTCCAAAACTGCATTATGTGATTCCATAAGCTTAGCATGCTTCTCCTTCAGATCCTACAACTCTCTAGCAGCACCAACACCCTTCAGAGCCATCTTCACCAAACTTGATTTCTCACCTTCCAATCACTTTCTCAAAACCTACAAAAAAAAATCAAATCACCAACAAGAGACCTTTTCCCTAAGATTTGATACCACCTAATGTAATCAAGGTGATGATAACCTTTCTTTCAACACAAAATGACCCAACACAAATAGGGAAATCTTCCCTTTGAAGACAAAGCACTTAAATTGTTTGAAACCCTCACCAATAGGCTTCTAGCCCTCAAAACACAACACTTGGAGTTATCTTTTAGAGGAGGTCACAAAAAGTCCAAAAAAACACCTTCTAATACTCTCAACTAGATATGAGACAACTTCCCAAAAGGTTTCAAGTGACTTCTATGCAACAATACTGAGATTCAATAAACCACCCCTGAATTAGGCTACTAAATTAGCCCTATTTTCCAAAGGAACCACTTCTCAAACTCCTTGTTTTCATCAAAAAATCACTTGATAGAGTTAAATTGTGACTCAAAACCACAAAATCCTCAATCACTTCTCATATTTAAGACCTCTAACCCACTGATCCATGAAACCCTCCAATTACATGCAAAAACTTAAGGTTTTATTGAATCTACCATCAATCGGGCTTATCAAACTTCAACAATGCATCCAACAGTGTCTAATAGGTTTGTACAGACTCCTCAAACCCTTACAATATTATTTCCATCAACAATTAGACAAATCCTCACTCAAAACCATCATTTTCACAAGGAAAAATATAGTTACTAGCCCTAGGGCTTCATTCCTCTTCACACAACTTGCTTCCCTCATTGTATAAAACATATAAACACCTAATCTAACACAAAACATGCCATTCCAATGAGAAAAATATTAGAACCATAGGTGGAATGGTTGATACATCATTTGAATTTCTATCAAACCCTTAACATTGTGATAACAGGCTGCTTTAGAAAAATATTGAAAATCTCCCACAAATATGAGTGTTAGAGTTTCATAATGGATTCATTGAAAATTTAAAACATTCCACAATAGAATACCATGATTTTCAAAGCATTTGTTGGCTGTACGGGATCGTATAGTAGTGGTAAAGTATAAAAACACAAGAAAAATTGCAGAAAAACATTGTATTATGTTTGGAAGTTCTTCAATATATCAACTAAAAACCATCTTCAAACCTTTTGAGGATTTATATAACCCTTACATTTGAATTCCAATCACTCCAACATTCATAACTAACTTTTGAACTTCCTAGACTCTTGATATTCCTAAAAAGTTGCAATTTTTTGATAATTTGTTGCTTAACAACATTTACAATTTTGTGCAACTTTTTCCATCTTGACACCTATCACTCCTAAATCACCCAATTACATTGAAAAATGGTCTTTTTAGACCTTATTTAGATTAAATAAACTTAAAACACCCCTACTAACCTTGACTCTACTATTAACCTTCAAGAAATCATTTTTTGTCAATAAGGTGTAGGTGCTCATGCACCAACTTTTAAATTAAATAATAATTTAATTCAAAAGTGGATGAAAATGAAAAATTAGTAAATAATTAAATAAATAAAATTTATTTAATTATAGAAGAAGAGGATAATGAATAATTAAATAATTAAAATAATTATTTAATTATAGTAGAAAAATGAAAATAATTAAATAAATAAAATTTATTTAATTAATCAATGGAAGAATAAAGGAAAAAATGAATTAATTAAATAATTAAGAATTATTTAATTAATAGAGGAATATGACCTTAAAAGATAATTAAATAATTAAAATTATTTAATTATGCAAGTAGAAGGATGAATTGATATGAAAAGGTGGGTTCATAGGCGAAGGAAAAATTTTAGTGTCTACACTTGCTAAGTATGTTGTAATAATTGGATGGTTAGTAATTAAATCAGTTTTAGGAATACTGATTCACCCTCCTCTCAATATTTTGGTTGTTCAATCATTAGTATGAGATCTTGGTTCCTTTGAAGAAGCTTGATCACTTTGGGAAGATCTTGGAAATTGAACACATGGCTGATATCCCTTCCAATAGATACTCTGAAAAAGATTGCATATTGAAAAGGATGGAGAACTCAAAGTTTCCCTTGAAGATCTAGACAAGGTTGAAGGTTAAAACAAAGTTCTGAAGGAAAATATCAATGAAGCTAATGAATGCATCAAGAAACTAAGAGAGCATATCAAGAAGTTTGGAGGAAGGAATAAGGAAGTCAATGAAAAATTGAGCCAAGAAAATGAGAATATCATAAAATTAAGAGTACAAGTGGAAGAAAAGAAAATAATTGAGGAATGCTTGAATACTATTTTAAAAATAAAAATTGATGAATGCACGAGGCTTGAACAAGAAGTGGTAAATCTAAGATCAAATTTTGAGAAAGAAATAATTTATGAAGATAATTTACAGACAAGTTCTACAATGCTTGATGAGTTAATTGTAGATCATAAAGTATCTAAAGAAAAAGGTGGTTTGGTACTTGAGAAAGGTGAAAGTTCAAAAGTAGACGCAAAGAAGATCAATGAAACATAAACGATTAAAGATAAGAAAAATAATGGCAAGTACCAGAATCAAAGAAAGAATGCAAGAAAACCTCTGATCAAAAAACCAAATGCTCAAAGGTACTCACCCTTCAATGGTATATGTTATTTCTGTAATAAGTTTGGACATAAAGCAATAGAATGTAGACATAAAATAAATTAGAATGTTTCATCCTTTACTAGTCAATGCTTTACATGCAAGAATTTTGGACATAGAGAAAGTGAATGTAGAAATCAAATGAGCAATACATATAACCATGGTATAATGTTTCAATCTTTCAATGGCTATTGTTATACATGCTATGGATTTGGATATAAGGCTAAAAATGTAGATCTAGAATGACTAAAAAGAATAACTCTCAGAGGAATATTGTATGTCACAATTGCAATGAACCTAGGCATACTACTAGATTCTATACAAACATAATAAAGAATATTCCTAAAACAAGAAATGATCCAGTCACAAAGATTGATCTGGCAGAAGTAAAGAAGGAAATGTAAAATATTTAGAGGAAGAAAGAAGAGCCTAAGGACAAGAAAGAATCAGAAACTAAAAAACAAATTTGTACCACCCTTTAGTGCAGATAATTCTCTCAAAAATTAAACCTAGGAATTGGCTTAGGGGGAGCAATATTAGAAAATTAAATATCCCCTTGCCGATATAATGTGCCATGGCTTAGCATGAAGACATAAGTTGGATATTGATAACTTGGACCTTGTGACAACAATAATGGAAGTTTTGTAGAGATGGATACGCCTATATTAGTGAATGTAAGTGAGAAGCCTTAACCGAAATTCAAGTACCCTATTAAGATATTTGAGGATGACCTGCTCAATTCCACATAGGGTTTTTCCTACAGAAGACACTAGGGATTATATTCATGGAAAAATAGAAGAATATAACCATGCAAAATTCATTGAACCATGATAAATGAGTTAACTAGAGATGATCACCAAATCAAGCTCAAATATAAAAAACCTAGTGGCAAATAAATTAGACATCTGACAACTATTTCCAAATTTCACCTATGATAATGTAGCTAAGTTTGTGAGAATTCCATTGAGTAGATTACATGACTTTTGTTTATGGAATGAAAAGCCCAACATGATAACAAAGGAAGTTATAAGGGAAGTGTCAGGACTTTGTGCTATTGGACATGTGCTAGTATTAAAATCTATAAAGACTAAAAATGTGATGGAATTGATTAGAACCACATTTGATCATAGGGCTCTCATGGTGGACACTATTTGAAACCCTGCAATAAGGTATGCAACAATGGTCATGTTAGAAACCAAGATCTGAAATGCAAACCAGAAAAGCCTTACTTAAGAGAAAATCGTAAAAGCAGAGCTTTGCATGAAGATGCACATACGGTCTCCAGAAATCGCTAATTACAAGATATAATTTGTTTTGGCAAAAGAAAAAGATGCATAACCCTATCTTATCTTGAGCAACATGATAGCTCAAAAGATAATGATGAGAATAATAAACCTAGGAATTAAATAATACCTAAGTAAAGTTATGCAAGTGTAATTAAATATTAATTACACTAACACCCCCCATAAGTGCAACTTAGGGAGACTAACAAAGCATGCACCTAAAACTATGATGAATTCAAGAGAGCGCTTTCGAATGGGTCCTAGCAACAAGGCCTGATCAGGTACCCAAGTACAAATGCAATAATGAGGTAGAGAAGGAAAACCCAATGGGACAAAACCCCCTACAATGAGATGACTGCTGCAGAAAAGCACTAGAAGAACATTGTGGAGTAACACTAGAACCACAATATGACAAGAAAGGAAAGATACTTCTGTCTACAAGAAACCAAAAACGGAATCATAATAATGTGACAGCAAACCCGATGCCACAGAACACTGGAAAACTCACAAACTGGAACAACCCTGGAATCCATAAAGCAACAGTAGATGAGATGATGACAAAATTTGAAAGCTATGTATCTCGATGCCAATGCCAAACTGAGACTAAAACTCTTCCATTGGAAGGAGTACCATAAAGACTCTAGAACATTAACCATAAAAATATGGCCCTCAAACTGAGAAAGATTTGAACCAATGTAGCTCAAGAAACATAAACTCTCAACTGAAGTGTGAACCGATGTGAATTTGATATGTGTCAAGCTAGAGAAAAAAAGTGGCCAAAAGAAACTAAGAAACTAGATAACCCATGCGAGTTTCCATCAAAACAAGATGGAGATCAAAGTGCATGCACACTCTAATCAGATTATTATGCAAGAAACCCCCCTGATGGAACTTTATCTCAGTTCATTTATTACAATAACCCAATGATTGTAAAATGAGAGAATTCTAAACATGCATAAACAGAAAATAAGATGATGTGGTATTGAAATGAAGTGCAAATATTCAAGTTTCACCTTTCCAACTGCCAAAAACATCCAAGTAATCTCCAAAACACCCATCGAGAAAAATCTGGAATAATGATAAACTTGGGATAGATACAAAAAAAAGTGCATGGACAAAAAAATAGAGCTCCTCAATACCTTTCCAATGCCGCAAAGAAGACGAAAATCGGAGATCATGGCAAAAAGTTATGAGCTCGGAAGTCATAAATGAACATTTGACTTCAAACAGAAAAAAAAAATAGCTAAATAGAAAAATACTGAAAAGTAAACTACACCACAAGAAAGTGCTCAGAACTAGCTTTCTAGCGATATCTCGTTTGCTCTATTTTGATACTGTATGCCTAAGTTATACCAAAAAGAAAAAAAAGTGCTCCTTTAGGGAAAATCAGGGCTAAGAGGGGGCAAAGAGGGTCGGTCGTACAGTGACATCATGCTAATGTCAGTATTTCACGAGCATAAATTTGACTGCCATCTGGCCGTCGCAGCAAAAAATCCCCCCTGCAAAAAATTTGACCGCCATCAGAGGAATATGCTATTGAAAGGGAATATTCCCTGTTTGCGGTTGGAGGCTGGGCACGGGCCCCTGGTCATGCATATGACCGGCCGTTTGGTAGAGGGGCTGGTTGGGGCTGATCAAAGGTTGTGGTCCATAATAGGACTGGCGGCCGTAGAGGAGAAGCCCTCAAGGGTTGGCGGAGGGCCCTCGATCCTGCATGTGACTAGGGCGAGTGCTGGAGGAGCCCTCAGGGGCTACGCAGGGCTAGTGGTGAACCGACGGTGGAGGCCGGTGGCAGTGGTGGATGGGCGGAAGCCCAGTGGCGCGGTGGTGGTGGGATGCATTATAACTGGAGGTGTCGGCATGGATCACGAAAAAATGTGTTTTTGATTTTTTTTTCATTTTTCGTGCCTCAGGGAGCGTCCTGGGGAGGCCATACGACCACCCAAACAATTTTTTTTTGCCTTTCGGACCAACTTCACCAAAATCAATGAAACGACAGGTGTTCTTAGGGTTTTTTTCCACTACGAACGCGATGGT
>VDFB02328769.1:0-18983 GCA_007258455.2 Sequoia sempervirens | reverse complement strand
GGGATGAATATTTTTGCATGTCTAGATTTATATTGGATTTTTAAAAAATCTATTTATTTATTTTATTGTTTAGAATCTCTTATTATATATATATATATATATATATATATATATATTTCTGGTTGTGTTAAGTAAATATCCATGTAGATAAATATTGGTTGTCTGTGTGATTTCATTTTATATGAAAAGAATAAAAAATAAAAATATATATGTTGTATTTAAGAATATTGAATAAAATAAATATATGTATATATTTTAAATCTGGGTATTGGATTAATTTCATTCTGGAAAATAATAAATTTTATATTTATGTTTTACGGATTTTTATGTTCAGAATATTTATGAATTTGATAGGTTCGAGGTTGTTTTTAGTATGAATTATATATATATTAGATTTTAAAAATTTCTGTGTAAAGTAATCTGTGGATTCTTTTTATATATATATATGTGTACGTTCATATTATTTTTTTGTAAATTGTGTCGTATGAAGTATTTATGAAAATAAATAATTTTCATCTCTATACGCCACGAATTTTCGTGCACAAAAATTTCTATGAGTGGAATATTTAATAGCAAAGTTATATAAAAAAATAAATAAATAAATTTATATTTATATATAAAGTTAATACAGGGGTGGGTACCACCCACGGCCCTGTATTGGGCAGGGCGTAGCCCACCATGGCTGCGCACAACAGCCGAGGCTGTTGGCGCAGTCCGTGGGGACTGCGGCCTCCCCACAGGGGGAGGTACGTAGTACCTCCGCCTGTGTGGAGGTTCGGCCCCACTTTAAAGTTTTTTTTTATTGTTGTTTTTATTTAATTTAAAATGTTTTTATTTAATTCGGTTTTTCATTTATTAATGCGATTTGGTTTTTTATTAAATTTTAGTTTATATAAGTATATAAATATATATATTATATATTATTTAATGTATATTTATTATATATATTATTTAATATATATATATATATATTGAGTTTTAATTCAATTTTTACTTTTTTTTATAATATTCAAATGTGTTTTAATTTGAATTTATTTTATTATATAATTTTGGTAATAGGATTATATTAATTTTATTAAATGATTATTTTTATATATGTGAACATTTGTGTAATAGAGTTGTTTTGGTTGTAAATGTTGATTTTATAGAATGTTTTTAAAATATAGTTTTTATTTATTTATTTTATTTTGTATATTTATATATATATAAAAGAGATTTATATATATTGTGATCATGATTTAATATGATAATTTTTATAAGATATTATATTTTAGTTTAATCATAAATTGGGAATAAAGTTTTGTAATTATGATTAAATTGGTTGATTAATTTTAAAGTTTATAGGATTATAGTTTAGTTGTGAAGGTCAAAATAAATTTATTTGTGTTGTTTTGAAATGAATTTTCACGTGTAATTGATTGATTTATTGGGTGAAAATTATTATTCATTTTAATTTGTTTTATGGCTTTGGTTAAATGTAACAGTTCTTTTTGAGATTATTCGTTAATTCTATTGTGGTATCTTCTTCATAATTCTTTGAGTTGCCTGGAATGCTTTTCTATCATGTTTCTTTTATTCTCCATGTTAGGCAAATGGGATTAAAGGTCTATGTAAGTCTTCCAGAGAAGTTCTCTAGAGTGGGATGTTTTGTGTAGAGGTTTAGTTTGTGAATTGTCTTGAGAATGGTGTAGAGTTGTACTATGATGTTGTACCCGGTTTCCACGAACGGGGATTTGTGCCTCCTGGAATATAGGAGAGGGTAATGAAATTTGTACCTCCTTTGGAAGGAGTGTGTTTTCGTATTTGGTTTCCTCCAGTGTTTGGAGTGAGTTTCCATGCTTTGTTTCCTCCTTGGATTGGAGAGGTTATGTTGTCTAGTTATCTATTGTGGTATTGTACCTTGTGTGTTGTCGATAGGAGAGTGGCTCTTTGTGGGGATCTAGCACACAAAGGGGCGCCAGGGTAACTCACCTAGAGTTTAATTAAGTGATAATCTAAAAGAATTAATGGGGATCTTTCACACTAATAAAGATAAAGAATGTCTCTCTCGTGAAGCAAGTGAATGATAAGGCTCGAGATGAGATGGGTCGCATAGTTTTGCATGAGGGTCCGGCGGCCGGTAGAGGCAAGCCAGGGTAACCCAGAATGGGGGTCTGGTAGCCTAGGAAGGTTGAGCCAGGGTAACTCATGGCAATTTATGCATGAAACTCTTCCTATGTCGACAGTTAATCAGTTATTGTGCGATGTTCATGATCTTTGTTCTCTGGAAGCATTGTAACCTCGTGTTAAGTGATTTTGTGTTTGTAGTTGTTAATTGACTTTGTGATTGTAGTTGTAATGTGATATTGTGTCTTGAGTTTCATTGATGTTGTGAATTATGACTTGTTGTTATGTTCTGAAGTGGTTTGTTGTTCTGCTTTGGATTTGTCGTTGTTGAGTATTTAAGTGGTCTTTGATGTTAAGTTGTCTATTGGGAGTTAGTCTTTGTTATTGTTAGACATGCTTGGTCGGGGACCCTTCCTTGTCTACTCTCAGCACGGGGGTGGTTGGGTGGAACGTGCTTCGCACCCCGTTGGGTTTCCCTTTTCTGTTGCAGATATATCTTTTATTGCAGGGTTTAGAGGATGTTGATGATCCAGTAATTATTGTAGCAGATGTATGTTAAATACTTCAGATGTAATGTATTCATTGATGTATTGTCTCCCACATGTGTTGGGATGACCTTAGTGTAATTTGTATATGTAGTTATGGAGATGTATTTTAAGTCAATTGTATTTTACTATCAATTGGATGTAATGTATATTCAAGCCATGTATTTATTTTGGAATGATCATTGGTAATAGTTGTGTTAAGTTGTGTTATATCTGTGGTAATATAAATGTTTCATATCTTTATAGTATCTTTCGTTGCCATATATTCATATGTTATGAATATGGTTATTGTTTAATAGATATTTTAAATGAGGAAATGGGAATGAATAGATTTATGTAATTGTTTAAATTATTGTTATCTTATTATCGTTGTTATGGGTTAGTGTAGTCATGTCACTTTGTGTACCCCATTGGAACTAGTTGTTCCTCATAATACATTGTTATGTTATAATACTTAAGTATGTTATTATATTATTTTAAATAAATAAAAAATTATTCCGTTGTTATTAGTTCCTTTGGGGTTCTCACGGCGGGGCGTGACATATATAAAAATGTAAAACTCACATGTCCACTGGTAGCAGATTCATCCATAGAGTCACATCGATCATACACATGATCTGGACCAAGGCTAGGAGTGATATGAGGTATGTCCACCTGTAACAATATATATACATATATATATCAACTTACATGAATATCTAGTTAATTTTTTTTTAAAAAGAATGAAAAAAGAATTGAAACATGCACATGCACACATACATGCACATCATCTAATATCAGATGACCTAAGTCCTCTAAAATGGTCACCTCCACCATATCCACCAAATGGTCAAGCGACGAATCAACATCTGCATCCATCTGATCTCTCCCATGTCATGCCAGATATGATGAATGTAGAGGACTATGAAGGTGAGATGGCATTGGTGATGATGAACCTGAACCAATCAACATATCAGTAAAACCCATAGTCTATGCAGCTGTCGAATGAACTATAGGTGGATCCTAATGCACACTAGTGCTTGGATGAGAGTGATGGGATCCTGGAACTGAACAACCTCTACATCTCAAATGATCTCTAACATGCTCTATACTGATCCCATTGTTTGATGCAATGTGGGCATATGCCTCCAATAGGTCCTCAGCCAAACAATGTAGAGTCATGCATGCCATATCTCCTATAAGTTCATCAAGCTATGTAGGAGTAGGGATGTCGACCACTGTAAAAGGATCCATGGTGGTCCACTATGATGAAAATGGCATGGATCAGTTTTTTTTGTGTAATGCCCCACCACGCAACCCTAGGGGAAGTTGCAATTCACTAACCAAACGCAACAATTTTTTTTTTTTGTTAAAGAACTACTACATACAAGTTCACTATACTTTGCCAACATCCCCTAAGGCTACGAGGTTGAGATTACTATAAACCCGCAAAACCACATACATGAAATGAATCATAACATTTAATTACTTAAGGAAATGAGGGTGCATACATTCCATACATGATATAACATCAAAGACAAATTGATACATCATGATATCCAATAACAATTGCTTACATTATAATTACAACACTCATTCCCCGAATGAGGTAAATCAAAGAAACATGATAATATATTACAATTTCCACCTCGATACAAATGAGGGGTAATGAAATACAAGAATAACATAAATGAAAGAAACTAGAGGAGCAACTGGATCCAACGAGCTCTCCAACATGAAAGTCTCGTCCACACGATCACGAACAAAGCCAACGGTGTAATGTGCACGTTCCACCCAACCAAGTGAATCCCAAAGGCTCACCCCTCCTGCTAGGAGATAGTAACAAGGATTTCTGGTCAAGACCAACTACCTCTAGACAAAGGCTAAACATAACTGAACTGACTCAAATACCAAACAACATCACTTAACACAGTACGAAAACTCACAAGACAATACATTGCTTCTAGGTTACATAGGTCAAGTACATCATTTGCACACCACATAATAACTGACTAACTATTGACGTAGGAAGAGTGTCATACATAAATTGCCATGAGTTACCCTAGCTCAACCTTCCTAGGCTACCGGACCCCATCATGGGTTACCCTGGCTTGCCTCTACCGGCCGCTAGACCCTCATGCAAAACTATGCGTCTCATCTCATCTTGAGCCTTAATAACACATACTTCATGAGAGAGGCATTCATTAACTTTATTAGTGTGAAGTTCCCCATTAATTCTTTTAGATTATCACTTGATTAAACCCTAGGTGAGTTACCCTGACACCACTTTGGGCGTCGGGCCCCCACAAAGGGCCACTCTCCTACTGACAACACAGGGATACAAAACCCCCAATCTAAGGGTAGACAACATGCACAAACTGATGACCAATTTTGACCTTAACACATAAGGTCATACAACATGTTCGAAGTACTCGGGTATCCATGACATACCATATATCTCGTTTATGATAACCGGGTGATAACACAACTACCACCACGTGCACTACCCAAAACAAGCACAAGGTTGACCAACGCGAATAAATAACCCAACACGAAATGAACCTTGGAAGACTCAAATCTGACTCAAATCCCAACAAGAATGAATGCCCCACGACGAAAGGAAGCTTGCAAACAATTTAAGGTAATCTAAATTAGGATTTCGTAAATCCAATCATTCATCGCATTAGTGAAATTAATCAAATTAAATAGACTAAGTTCTTGCACAATCACATAAGGGTTTGATTATTCATTTGATTCTTGTTGACGCAATACACACAATAAATTAAATCAATCTTTCCTTTGTTATACCATGATTTTCCATAAACAAATTTTCGTCTATCCCTTTACAAATATCTCATTTATAAATTAAATACTTCTCTTTTAAGAAAATAAATCACATTTAAATATACATATATATTTATTAATATTTAAATATGAATGATAATTACTTAAGCATTTATTAAAATATAATATACACATATTATAATATATATTATATATAAATAATATTAAATTATTATATACAACCTATATATTAAAAAATATATATATATATATTATATTTTAATTCATAAAATAAAACATTGATATCAAATTTCATATTATATGTATTAAATATAATAATAAAAAATGAATTTCATAAAACAAAAAGAAACATCATTTAGGGTTTGGCTGCGCCCTGTTATGAACAGGGGACGCAACCCCCATTGATGGGGGCAGCGACCTATGTGGGCAGCGTCGGCGCTACCTCCACAGACCGCCAACGCCCATCAATGGGGATGCGTGAGGTTGAAACCCCACCCCCATACACTTCGCCCAACCCAGTAATAAACTAATCCACCATGCGCGGATTTAAATAAATTTTTTGACTGGTAAAAATAAAATGGATTTTTTGGTAAAACCAGAATGATAAAAACAACACGATTTTTCATTTCTTCAAATTTTTCATTTAAAACAAAACTCACAAAATATATATGTATATATTTGTATATATATGTATATATTTGTATATATATGTATATATATATACATAAAACTAGGTGTATATATATATATATATATATATATATATATATATATATATATATATATATAAATATACATATACACAGTCATAATAAATGACTGTAAAAATACTTTTTTTTTTCAATACCCAGATTCGGAAAATGCTCAATCTGAGAAATAAAATAATTTTTCCATTTGAAATTACAAGATTTAACCCGGCAATAAAAGATTTCTCACAAATTAAATGAAGATTTTCCGAGCAGAAACAATTTATTAAGAAAATCTATTTGAATCCCCATGCTTGTTTTCAAATTTTCTGTTGATAGTTTGAGGATGAATTTTTGAATCTTTTCCTTGTTTCCACAATATGTTGAGAATTCTTTTGTTCAAGTTGAATGGAGATTTTGTCATGGGTTTTCCTCTAAATCAAAACTTTAACTCCATAACCAATTTGAACCAATTCAAAAACAAGATTTTCAAATAAAATTTGCACAAGAATTAAAAGAAATTGCACCTTATGTTTTCTCCAAGCTTCAAATCCTTCAATGGAGATCTTTCTTTTTTTCAATTTAGCTTCACCAAATTTTTCCAATCTTTTCTTCACAATTTTTCTCCAAGAATTTCAATCCAAGTTTCTTTTTGCTCTCCAAAAGTACCAAATTCCCCTTTTAAAACAAAACATGAATTTCTTTATGCCATTCCTTCTCCAAATTTGTCAAACCCCTAACTTTGAATTCACCCACCAAAATTTATTGTTAAATTATATATTTTTTATTTTTGAAATTTAATAAAACAATTCTATTTCCCATTGCAATTGCATAATATTTATTTAAAACAAAGTTCTATTTTGCCACAAAATGATAATTACAGTTTCTTTTCACAAAATTGAATTTACCCATTTTCATAAAAATCATTTTTCATTTTATTTCAAAAAGGAATGCAAGGAAATTTCTATTTTTGATTTGATCTCAGTATTTAATAATGCTAACACAACATTTTAATTTAATTTATCAATAAATAAATCTAATCCATGATTAGATTATTTTATTGATTGAATTAAATTAACTAATTAATTAATAAGCACTCATTTATTTATTTTGACAAAGCAAATAAATAAAACAAACACCATTTATCTTGCAAATTTAAATACGCAAGCAAGGAGGAAAGAGGCAACAAATAAATTAACCTATCCCAACTAACAACCCGATGACACACTATGACTAGGGTGATGACTTGACACAAAAAACCTAGTTACTATCTCCCAATCGATACCATTGGTCGATGGACATGCTCAAACCTATGAAACCAGGTGGAGTCAATGTCCTGTACCTGCATCTTGCACATAATACGAGTGTTGAAACATGCATATAATATATTAAAACACACCATGAAAAAGGGAATCGCGAAATCATAGGGAGCTCGCATGCGAGTGATGTGATCCCGTCCCCTTCACCAATACAGTATAGCTAACTGAAACATCTAAAATACATGATATAATCGAAAGTGTAAAGCATCGTTAATTCACATACATGCTAATCTAATCCATGACATGCAATAATAATAATGACCAAATAAAATACATCACACCAAAACATAATGTTTACATTACTTAACAATTAGCGGTCAAAAGTAACCAAGTTCCACAAACAAAGTGATAACAAAATAAACATACATAGAGAATTATTGTTTGATCAAAAGAGCAAAATGGAGGGGTGTTACAGTTTGGACATCAAATACTAGCCTACACGATCATCATATATCCTAGTGGTGGTCACCGCAATGTCACCTACAATGTCAATTGCTTCCTTTTGGGAAGCAATGACCTGATCTGTTATGGGAGCTAGAGCTAGGGTGAGAGAAGGAGACATATCACTAACCAATACCCTAAAAATTGGGGGTGGTCTATCTACTTGATGATAGGTGGGCCTATAAGCAATCCTGCCATGCCCTTGACCAATAAATGGTGTAATGTCCAGGTAGTTAACTTTGAGGCCCAAATCGACTTCAGCATACAACTGCTGAAAAAAAAACAATGGAATCTTGTTATTGTTTGGGTATAGACCATGTGCTACGAGAAATCATGGGTAGATCAATGAGGCCATAGAATGATCAACACATCTAGTGACCTAGTATCCCCTAACCTTACGCACATTTTGATAAAATGGAAAACAAGTGGCTTTTATCATTTCTTTGGTGACACTATCCTGTATTTTTTTAAGGGGAACGTCACCATGTGCTTCTTCCCACATGCGGGAAAGAATAGCAGATACTCTATTTTGGGAATATGCACTAGTCCTCTAAATTTCATCTTTTAGTTTTTCTAGACTATGCAATATTAACATGCATGGTTCACTATATATCCCCGGGTTTGCACCCTGTGCTAATGATTCTCTCAAATTTTTAATCTCATTACTGGTATTTGCAAACAAATAATTTGGCGCAGGTGGAACATGATCTACATTTTTCATGTTATATATATATATATACAATACACCTAAAAGAGAAATGAGACTTTGGTAAATAATATATCTAGATAAAGGGAATACAAATCTAAAATAGTTGTAATAATTCATCTACTCATCATGTAACACCCCTCCATTTTGTTCTTTTGATCGAATAGTGTTCGTTATGTATATTTTTCCTTGTTAGCACGTTGGATATAAACTTGGTTACTTTTGATCACTAATTATTAAGCGATGTAAACATTATGTTTTGATGTGATGGTACTTTTATCAGATGATGTTATTATTTCATGTTGTGGATTAAATTATCATGTATGTGAATTAATGATGCTTTATTTTTTGATTTTGCAATTAATGATTAGAGATGTCAGTTAGCGATATTGTATTGGTGAAGGGGACGTGATCACATCACTCGCATGCGAGTGCCCTGTGATTCTGTGTTTTCCTCTTTACGGTGTGTTTTGATGTTTATATATATGTATGCATGTTCGACACTCGTGTTGTGTGCAGGATGCAGGTACAGGACATTGACTCCACCTGATTTCGCAGGTCTGAGCATGTCCCTTGTTCAACAGAAATGATTGGAAGATAGTAGCTTGGGTTTCGGTGTCGTGACATCACCCTAGCCATAGTAGGTTGTTGGGTTGTCAGTTGGGTTAAGCTATTTGTCTTGTCATCTCATCTCCCTTTGCTTGCATAATTTAAATTTCCTAGTGAATGGTGTTGTCTTATTTAATTTTATTGTCAAAAATTCATAATAGAGTGCTCATTGATTTATTAGTTGATTTAATGCAATTGACGAATAATCTAACCGTGAATTAGATTTATTGTGGATTAAGTAAATTAGTCCAATTGTATTAGCATTATTAAATAATGAGACACAAAAAAAAAATATATTCATTAGAAGTTGTATTGCTTTCCTCATGTAGGAAAATAAAATTTAAAAATGATTTATTTTAAATGTAATAGTTGGATTCAATTTTGTGAAATAAAATGAATTTAGTTAGCATGGTGGGGTAAATGGAATTTGAATTTAAATGAGCATAATGCATTTGAAAAGGGAAAATAAGATTGTTTTATTATTTTCAAAAAATGAAATATTCAAAATATACCAATTTGCAATAACTTTTGGTGGATGGCTAAATTAGGGGTTTGACATTTTTTTTTGGAGGCCATAAGGAAAATGCATTCTTTTTTTTGAATTATCTTATTTTTTAGAATTGGGTAATTTGAGAGAGAGCAAGAGGAAACTTGAAGAAATCTTGGAGGAAACTTGAAGAAATTGTTCAAGAGGATTTGGAAAAGCTTGGTGGAGGAGAAGATTGGAAAGAGCACAAGCCTCCATTGAAAGATTTCAAGGTTGGAGAAAACACAAGGTGCTAGTTTAAACTTTATGCAATTTCTTTATTTTGAAAATAGTTTAGAAGCTATTCAAAATGTGTAAATGGAAGGGAAAACCCATCAAGCAATTTCATTTCAACTTGAATCAAAACTCTCAACAAAAATGGTTTGAATAAAACATGGGGAAATCAATTGAAACAAAAAAAAAGGGGGGGAGACTCTTGTGAAATTTCTGTGTGTTTGAATAGAGCTTCATTTAAACCTTTGAGAAATTTCTGTGGGTATGAGAAAAGCTTCATTTAAATTGGGAAAAGAATGTAAAAACCATCAGATAGTTGGGTTAAATTATGGGTTTTCCATGATACCATTTGCTTTTCTGTTATTTTAAATTTGTATAAGTTTGAGAAAGTCAATTTTTAAAACTATAATTCTTTGGAAGTTGTTTTATTTTTATTTTTATTTTTAATTTCTTTTATGTCTCTGTCTGAGATTTATCCCAGAACAGAGCAGGGGCAGGGTTTCCCCTCTGTTTTCCGTCCCTGTTGCAGCTGTTAATGAAAATAGCTCCTCTTTTTTAATTTTTTTATGGTAATTAGGAGGGGCTTGACCTTGATGACCCACGAGGGAGAATTGCCATGGCGACTCTATGGCCCTGTTAGTTGTTTTGGACTTGTGTGTGTGTGTGTTTCATTGGTTACTGTGTTATTTGATTGTGTGGAAAATATAATATGTTAGTAGTCATGTTTAAATAATTAATTAGATCATAAGTGAAATTGCAAGGTTATTTGAAATATAATTAGAAATTAAAATCATAATCAATTAAGTTAAATCCAATGATTTAGAACAAATGATCAAATTAAACTAATTCATTAAAAGTAAAAGTGATATTATTAGATGATTAGTTTAAATTGTTGTGTTGTTGAGGTGTAATATTACATGAATAAATAATCTTGAAAAAGATAGTATATAGTAAGAAATTTAATGGATACTTATTTAGAATCTTGCAAATGCTTGATTTTAATTATTTTAATGTGGAAGTAATTATTTAATAAAGTTTTGTGGGAATGATGAATATATATATATAGATATATATATTTATATAAATAAAAGTTCATTTTTGTGGAGTTAAATTTATTGAGTTTTAATCTGAATGATAAAAGAAAATGAAATAGAAATACATGAAAAGGCAACAAAAAGAATTAAGGATTAAATATTATTTTGATTTATTTCTTGAAATGTGACTGTTGGTATTCTCTGGAAGAGGAAACAGAAGAGGCTTCTTGTGTGAGATTTTATTTATTTTGGATTGGGAAGGGGGTGGTATTCTCTTTTCCAACAGATTTTGATGAATTTGGCAGTCATTTTTCTGTTATTGTATTACATTCTTTTATTCTTCTGAGAATTCATTTGAGGATTAAGATTTATGTTTGAGGGAGGATCTTGGAACTGCTGCTGGAAGAATTGGGTCAGCAAGAAGGATAAAGCTTCTACAGTTATCTACAGGCGCAGGACGCCAGGTTCTCCTTCTTTTAAATTATCTTCTTTCTATAGCATCAAATGAAATAAGAATTCTTTGTTCTGGATTTGAAATTTAATGCATGTAGAAAACTCTCGAATCCTTATAAATGTTTTGGGCTGTGTTTCAATCAAGAAAATTTTACCAAGGTTCAGGATTTTAGTTGATTAAATGAAATTATTTGTTGGGTTTTGGGCTGTTGTTTGTTATAATGAAACTAAGATTTAAAATTCTGGAAATAACCAGCAATACTATAGTTTTGGCTGGGAAATATAATTAATAAATTTAAATAATCTTTTTACTGGGAAAACTGGGTTGTGTATATTCTTGTTTACAATTAATTATGCACCGAAAAATTGTACAATGTATATCTGTCTCTGTTTTCGAAGTATTTGAAATACAATATATATATATATATAAATATATATATGTTTATATATATATCTATTATGTTTGATATATACATATATATATATATATACCTATATATATATATATATATGTATATATATACGTTGATAAAATATTGTTTGTAAATTTTTGTATTTTCAAAATTTGCCGAATCCCCATCGAAATGTTGCATTGGTTGATATTATTTAACCACCGACTGAGTGGTGGTTCGGCCTCGGCCGTACCCACCACCCAGCTGGGGGTTGGTACCCGTGCGGCAGTCTGCGGACTGTCCGTAGCCGGGCGTTTATCCCCGTGGCTGTGAATGGGTTTAAATACCCATTCAAAATTTTATTTGTTTTAACTTTGTAAAACGTGATTTTTATAATTATATTTATTGTGCGAAATTATAAATAATATATATATATATATATATATATATATATATATATATATATATATATATATATATATATATATATATATATATATATGTATATATATATATATGTTTATGTATATATATATAGATATTTATATTTGTATTTAGATAGTTATTAACTTCCTTATTCAGATTTTTTCTAATTATTTAATTTTGTCAAAACAAAACATTCTGTTTCTTTTCTGGTTAAAATAAAATAGAATCTGTTAAAATGGAAATAATAATAATATAGAAAGAAATATGTTTGTTGTTATTGATTATTAAATCACCAATTATAAGAGGATAAGTTAGTTGAAAAATTAATTTACGAATATATGATAGCATTGATTTATTTAATTCTTGTTTTGAGTGAATATTTTGGAATAGAAAAGAATTCCTTTTAATTTGTTAATTTGATAGGATAATATAATAGAAGGCCAATTTGTGAATATATATTTATATTAGCATTGATTGTTTAATTCTTATTTTTAAATGTGTATATGGTGGAAATAGAATTTAATATAGAATTGAATAAGTCATCTTTTATTCTTATTTTGTGAAGTTATAGTCTGGTAGACTTGTTGATTCCTAGAAAAGATCTATTCTCTTTCTACTTTTCCTCCTCAAAAAAAGAATTAAAATATATAAATATGTAGTGGTTTTAAAAGGTATTTATGTGTGTAAATTTATTTAGATAGATTTAATATTTTAAGGTGGTAATTTCTAATATGTAGTTTGAGTATTTAGGGTATTGTTATTATTGTCATTTTTAAAGTATAGACAATTGGTCTTAAATGGTTTTCACAATTAATTTAAATATTGGAAGTGAATGTTAAGTGCGTATGATGAAAGGGGAAATTTAAATGTATGGGTATAGTTAGAGATTGATTAGGGTAATTTCGAATATGATAGTTTATTGGTGAAATGGAATTTTAATCTTTTGAAAATTGACTTCCCTTATATTCATTTAATGATTGATTTGTAAGTATGCTTTATGGATAATACTTTTAGAATACTTGTGATGGTTATCATGAATTATTTTAGTATGGGTAAGTTGTAAAGTTTTAGTTTTGGTCGTTAATTGATTGGTTAATAAATATTGTTCTCAATTGAATTTTTGGTTGATGTTTATTATGTAAGTGTTTTTGTGGAGTTGTGAGTGGTTGAGTATTTAAGGTGTTCTTAAATTTGGTGCCTTGGATGTCTGGTTGCATGCTTTTATCTCTGTTATTGAAGGATTGTTTTTGGACATTTCCGTATTGGTATGAATGCTGTTGGAGATTAATTTTGATTCAAGGAATCCTTTGTCATTTAAATTTGTGTGGCAATGTAATTGGGAATTTGTATTTTGTTGATGAGTTGTGCGAAGTTGATCTTCTTGGATTTCTGGTTTATTTTGTATCAAAGTTGTTTATGTGGTTTGGATGGGGTGGTTGATCTTATTTTAATATATTCACTCATTATATTTGAATTGAAATTGATCTGGTGGCCTTGCAATTATTGTTGTCATTGCTATGTTGTTGTTTTTATGAAAGTGGTTTGCATACCATCATAAGGGGGTTCTAGTGAGGAGAAAATTGAGGTCTCCCTTGGAATGCCTAGTTGGTGGCTTTTGGTTTTATTAAGTGATTTTGTTTAAAGGTTGATTTTCTTTTTAGTATTAACCTATTTAAGGTAACACCATTGTTGATTTGTGGATGGTCTTGATGAATCTTCCTTTTTTATGGCTTTTCTCAGTTACTCTCATATTTGAGGAAATTTTATCCTTGTGTTGGAATTATTGGAGAAATACTCATGTTGCTTCATTTTACCCTTGTTTGTGGGTTTTCATTCTTTGGCTTCCAGAGGCTTGAGATGATTGATAATTGATGTTCTCTCTCTTTTTATGTGCCTTGATTTGGCGAGTGTTTTGGTTTCATGATTTTAAAAGGGTTATCTTGAGAATTCTTGAGACTTTGATTATGTATTTATAAGCGAGATGGAGTAATGCCTGTGAGAGTTTTTCGATTATTGATCTAATATTCTTGTTATATTATACAACCCTTGGTTTCTTGGTTTTTATGTTGTTGGGTCTCTAGGGAGAGTGGCTCCTCGTGGGGGCCAGCGCCCCATGTAAGGGGAAGGGCACAGGATAACCCACAGTGGTTAATTTCAATCAAGTGAAAACCTAATAATTAACAGGTGGGTTGGGTAGTAATATCATTATAAGATTAATAAAATGGATGCCTCGTCTTCATTAGTGCTTTCGCAGACTAATGGAAGGCTGAGAAGGCCATGGTTGGCAAGGTCGTGACCTGGTCTTCACGAGAGGTCTACGGCTCCGCATGAGTCACCCTATGGACGGCCTCTAGTTGGGAGGAAAAGGCAGGACAGCCATAGATGGGACCCGGTACTCAATTGGGAGAAACGGGGGTGACCCATGTAGGACTATCTTTGATGACACTCTCTAGTTGCCCATGTGTTTTACTTTATTGTGTTCCTCACGGAAGTAGGTTGTAGGGTGGTTTAGATTGTTGTTGTTTGGACTTATATTGATTTATGGATTATTGCCTTGATACATCTTTGGTGTACTTTGTGGTCTTGTATGATCTCATTGATATTTGACTTATGACCTTGTTCTCTTATGGTACTATGATATGATGTTATTGTATTGTTTAATTAAAATTTGGAATTGTATCATGTTTATTAATTTAGTTTGATTTGGAAGTATTTTATGATCATCCTTTGGTTAATTGTTTACTGGTCATTGCTTTAATTTATGTGATGGAATTTATGGTTTTAAGTTAGTATGATGACTCTGGTAATCCTTGAGTTTTATGATGCTTTTGTATGTTGTTGAGTCTTGTGGTTCCGTGTTTGGGATGTTCTTGGTTGAAGACTCTTTCTTGTTAGCTCCTAGCACGGGGGTGGGTCTTCGGACCCACATGGTCAGGTGGAACGTGCCAAGCACCCCATTGGGTCCCAAGTCGAGGATCGAGAGGTGCGGATTGGTGTTGTTGCAGCGACTCCAGAGTTGTATCCGTCTTGGAGCCAGTTTTCATCTATTTATTTGTATCATGATTCTTGTGTATGGTTTCCATTTATGTTTGGAAACACCTTTGTATCATTGTACCTCTAGAACATTGTACTGTAATGTAATGTTAACTCGGTGTGGTTATTGACCATGGCAATTGTTATTCCTTGTGTTAAGTTCTTTATGCGTATGTTGTATTTATGTACTCAGATGGTTTCTTATCAATGATTATCATGTATGTGTTATATTTGTTAATGTTTATTTTGTTATGAATTATATCTTTGGATTTTATTCTTTATTGTTGTTGGTGGATCTCAGTCTCGTAATGACTCCTCGTGTACCCCAAGGGATGTATGTGCTAATGAATCTACTTAAATGAAATTCATGTCATATCTTAATGTGTATTACCTGTATGTTATGTTTACTTTAAAAAAAAAAAAAATTTGCAGTAATTATTGTTTAGTTGTCCTTTGGGGTTCGCACGACGGGGCGTTACAACATGGTATCAGAGCCTAGGTTCATACACTGGGCACTATGTGTGCTCACTATGTAACCTTACGCTTAGACCTGTGAGTCTTGAGTTTCACTTTTCTTTTGGCATTGTTGTGAACTTGAATTTCTTCTGTTAGATGGTGTCGGGTCGATGGTGCAGGAAACTGATGGGAAAGGATAGGACCCTCGGTGTAGTGCGCAATGCACCGATATCATTCCTATCGGGGATGCTCTATGGACCCTTGAGTTTTAGTGTGATGTGTTTCTTGGTGATGTGTTTTATGTGTGTGATTATGTCAAGTGTGTGTGGATTTGCGATTTTGTTGTCCTTGAGTGATGAATTATGTTTTCTTGAATTTGTGAAGGTGTAAAATTTTACCCTTTTTTTTTTAAATTGATGTGAATTTTGGTGTTGAATAATGATTAAAGTGGAGTTCTTTGTGTGAAAATTATGAGTTTTAATGAAAATGTAAGGTTTTGTGGATAATTATTCTATGATTTTAGCAGAATCTAGTATCTTGAGGGTAAGATGTAACTTGAATTATTGGTACTAATGTGCAATGCTCTATGGTAGCTTTTGATTTACAGGAAGGGGGCTTCAGAAAGCATAATGACGAAGGTAATGTAATCGTAATATGCAGGTATAGATACTTATAATGTCAAGTAGTAATTCATTTTGATATAGTAGATGAATTAGGTTTATGGTTAGTAACCTTATACGAATATTTCCTAACTAATTAAAAGAAAATTGTTTACGAGTTACTAGAATTATTTTGACTTTTATGTGTGGTTTGGTGGGAGGGACAGTGTGGTATCACTTGCTCGCGAGTGCCCTACCATGCTGGGATTTCCTCTCACGATGTATTTGTGATATATATGTATTGTGCACAACGTTTGCTTGCATGCAGGATTGCAGGAACTAAGCCTCGATTCCACCTGCATTGTCAGGACAGGACGAGCACCATAAACACCCAATGGGATTGATGTGGAAAATAGGTACTGACAAGAAAGTTTCCCCAACCTAGTTCGTCATCTGTCCTTGTGTTTGCCAAATTGGTTTGGTTGCAACCCTGCCACCATTTTTGTTTTGGTAACCTTTCCTTATTTTTTTGGTTTGTTTAATTTTTGTTGTTTACTTGATGATGTTTAATCGATGTTTTAATTTATGGTGATGATGTGCTTATGATCATTGATATTTGTTGTGTTACCATGTTTATGATTGAGCTCGACTTCCAGGAGTAAGTCGATTTTTAAGTGGGGGAGGATGTAATACCCCTCTGTGTCAGTTGTTTTGGACTTGTGTGTGTGTGTGTGTTTCATTGGTTACCGAGTTATTTGATTGTGTGAAAAATATAATATGTTAGTAATCATGTTTAAATAATTAATTAAATCATAAATGAAATTGCAAGGTTATTTAAAATATAATTAGGAATTAAAATAATAATCAATTAAATCAAATGAAATGATTTAGAGCAAATGATCAAATTAAACTAATTCATTAAAAGTAAAAGTGATATTATTAGATAAATTGATTTAAATTGTTGTGTTAAATTGAAGTTAATAATAATTATGAATAAATAATCTTGAAAAGATAATTATTATAATAAGAAATTTAATGGATACTTATTTAGAATCTTGCAAATGGTTGATTTTAATTATTTTAATGTGGAAGTAATTATTTAATAAAGTTTTGTGGGAATGATGTATATATATATATATATTTATATAAATAAAAGTTCATTTTTGTGGAGTTAAATTTATTGAGTTTTAATCTGCATGATAAAAGAAAATGAAATAGAAATACTTGAAAAGGCAACAAAAAGAATTAAGGATTAAATATTATTTTGATTTATTTCTTGAAATGTGACTGTTGGTATTCTCTGGAAGAGGAAACAGAAGAGGCTTCTTGTGTGAGTTTTTATTTATTTTGGATTGGGAAGGGGGTGGTATTCTCTTTCCAACAGATTTTGGTGAATTTGGCAGTCATCTTTCTGTTATTGTATTACATTCTTTTATTCTTCTGAGAATTCATTTGAGGATTAAGATTTATGTTTGAGGGAGGATCTTGGAGCTGCTGCTGGAAGGATTGGGTCAGCAAGAAGGATAAAGCTTCTACAGTTATCTACAGGCGCAGGACGCCAGGTTCTCCTTCTTCTTTTAAATTATCTTCTTTCTATAGCATCAAATGAAATAAGAATTCTTTGTTCTAGATTTGAAATTTAATGCATGTAGAAAATTCTCGAATCATATAAAATGTTTTGGTGTGTTTGATCGAAAAGAATTTACCAAGGTTAGAGATTTTTAGTTGATTAAATAAGGAAATTATTTGTTAGGTTTTGGGCTGTTGTTTATTATTAATGAAACTAGGATTGGAATTCTGGAAATAACCAGTAATACTATAGTTTTGGCGGGGAAATATAATTAATAAATTTAAAATAATCTTTTTACTGGGAAAACTGGGTTGTGAATATTCTTGTTTACATTTAATTATGCACCGAAAAATTATACAGTGTATATCTGTCTCTGTTTTTGAAGTATTTGAAATACAATATATATATAAATATATATATATGTATATATATATATATATCTATTATGTTTGATATATACATATATATATACACCCATATATATATGTATATATACGTTGATAAAATATTGTTTGTAAATTTTTGTATTTTCAAAATTTGCCGAATTCCCATCGAAATGTTGCATTGGTTGATATTATTTAACCACCGACTGAGTGGTGGTTAAGCCTCGGCCATACCCACCACCCAGCCGGGGGTTGGTACCCGTGTGACAGTCTGCGGACTGTCCGTAGACTATTCGCAGCCGGGCGTTTATCCCTGTGGCTGTGTATGGGTTTAAATACCCATTCAAAATTTTATTTGTTTTACTTTGTAAAACGTGATTTTCTAATTATATTTATTGTGCGAAATTATAAATATATATATATATATATGTATATATATATATGTTTATATATATATATATATGTATATAGATATTTATATTTGTATATAGATAGTTATTAACTTCCTTATTCAGATTTCTCTGATTATTTAATTTTGTGAAAACAAAACATTCTGTTTCTTTTCTGGTTAAAATAAAACAGAATCTGTTTAAAATGGAAATAATAATAATATAGAAAGAAATCTGTTTGTTGTTATTGATTATTAAATTACCAACTATAAGAGGATAAATTAGTTAAAAA
>VDFB02328768.1:0-26411 GCA_007258455.2 Sequoia sempervirens | reverse complement strand
TCTATCTGATTTTCCAAATGAAAAATTATTAACACTATTCTATGAACACAAACACAGAGATAAAATAGTATTTACAATGTCTTTTACACCATTGTTCAAAAACACACGGGATTTTCACACAAAATACAGAAAACTACAAACTGTCCTCTATTCCACTCACAAAAACTTGTTTACAAATGCAACCACTTGCTCTCTACGAGCCATCACTCTATTTGGGATGCCCTTTCCACATTTCAAGGGAGATTTCTCACCTCCATATCCTTGATTTCAAGGGATTCCACTCCATTCTAGCTGCATGCAACCTAACAAGATGTTACCATGCAGTTTTACAACAACTTTGCCACTTGCATTATGCCATGATTGTGTCATGATCCTCAAACATAGGACCTCTAACACCTTAATCTCGAGCAATCAACATCTCCCTTAACCGTTCCTTGGCATCTTCTAACAAATTAGATGTGGTTATGACATACTTAATGCATTGTATTCTAACCTAAACTGTCCAAAGCTTAATAAAGCAAAATTTAACAACATAAACACAAGGATGATTTTAGTCCTAATGAACAACTCATCACACACAACCAAGACCTTCTAAGGTCCAAATGAAACAACTAAGATCCTGACTTGGCTAAGGTCAGTACAAACCAAAATTGCAACACACCAAACTAGGGTTTAACCTAGGTGCTCCCCGCACATCCTCCCTTAAACAAAATTTCAATCCACCCTGATTGAGGAGCAAGTTAGATCAACTCCCAACTTTGAACCTCTACCTCTTGATCCATATTGCATCAACTTCAGGTTGTCCTTGTCTTTGGATCAGGTGTTCTTTGTACTCCTTGGTTCTTGTTCTCTTGTAGACCCTAGTATCCAAGATCTTATCAGCTTGTTTGACTGTGACAGTAGGCAGTTTAAGTCCTACATCTTGATTGAATTCATGGAAGGTCTGATCGAGGTTGAATGGTGGTCCTTTGTAGTGTACAAGGTCTACAACATTGAAAAACAGGGATTCCATCATCATCCGCAATTGCACCTTGAAAGCATTGCTTCCATACTTCTCCAAGATAGTACAGGGACCTATCCTCTTCATTTCCAGCTTATTAGGAACTCCTTTCTGCAGTCTAGGCTTATTCAAATGCACCATGACTAAGTCCCCAACATTGAATTGGACTTCTTTCCTATGCTCATCCACCTTAGTCTTATGTTTCATAGTGTTTTCTGCCAAGGTTTTTCTGACTGTCTCATGAATCTCCTGCATTGCACAAGCAAAGTCATCAGCATATCCACTTCCCTTGACTCCATCCTTCAACTCTCTCAGCTCATAAACACCTCTAGGATGTAGACCATACACAATTTCAAAGGGACTCTTCGCTGTTGACCTATTGATAGTATCATTATAGGCATATTCAGCTTGCCCAATAATTTGATCCCATTGTTGACCATACTCCTTGGTCAAGCATCTTAGAAGGTTTCCAAGTGTCCTATTCACAACTTCGGTCTGACCATCAGTTTGGGGATGGTATACAGACCCAAAGGACAGATTGGTGCCCATTCTCTGCCAAAGAGTCTTCCAAAAGTGACTCATAAATTTAGTATCCCTGTCTGACACAATGTTGATTGGTAAGCCATGAATTCTGACTATCTCTTTGAAGAAAAGTGAGGCTATTTGACTGGCATCATTGGTTGTTTTGCAGGGTATAAAGTGAGCCATTTTGCTGAATCTGTCAACAACAACATACACACTATCCATACCTTGCCTTGTCTTGGGTAAACCAACTACAAAGTCCATGCTCAAGCATTCCCATGGCCTAGAAGGGATAGGCAGTGGCTGGTATAAGCCTGCATTTGAAGAAGTTCCTTTTGCTTTTTGACACACTACACAACTCTCTACATATTTCCTAACATCTAGGTTCATCCTAGGCCAAAAATAAAACCTTTGGACAAGCTCTTGAGTTTTGGTGATCCCAAAATGACCACTCAATGCACCATTATGCTTTTCTTGAATTAAGTTCTCCCTAATAGAACCTCTAGGAACACAAAGTTGATTCCCTTTAAACAATAAATCACTTTGCAAGGTATATTCAACATATTTGCTATGGAAATGATTCTTGTACTCAAGACATACCTTGTAAATTTCTGCAAAGTCTTCATCATCTGCATATAGATCTTTGAAATGATCTATTCCCATGCTCTTCAACTGAATTTCTTGGATTGTGAGAACTCTCCTGCTCAATGCATCATCAACTTTATTGAGAGCTCCTTTCTTGTGCTTGATATTGAAGGTGTAAGCTTGCAAATACTCCACCCATTTCATGTGCTTGTGACTCAACTTCTCTTGTGAATTCAGAAAACTAAGTGCTTGATTGTCTGAGTACACAATGAATTCTTTGGGAAGCAAGTAGTGCCTCCACTTCCTTAGTGCTTGGACCAATGCATACATCTCAAGGTCATAAGAAGAGTACTTCTTGGCTTCACTTAACTTCTCTGAATGAAAAGCCACCGGTCTGCCCTCTTGACTGAGAACAGCTCCAATAGCTACATTGCTTGCATCACATTCAATGGTGAATAGCTTCTCAAAGCTTGGTGACACCAAAACAAGTTGGGTAGCTATCTTTTCCTTCAGCAACTCAAAACTCTTGTTAGCTTGCTCATTCCACACAAACTTAGTTTTTATTCCTCCTTTAATGGTGTCCAACATAGGGGCACAAATTGCACTAAACTGCCTTATGAATTTTCTATAATACGGAGCAAGACCATGGAAGCTTCTACTTATTGCTATCTTTTGAGAAATAATTGAGAATGGTCAATTGCTGCTGTCCATCTTCAAGTTGCCATGTGATAGCACAAATCCAAGGTACCTGTACTGCTTTGATGAACTCACACTTTTCCAGATTGATCATCAGCTTCTCCTCCTACAACTTCTTGAAAATCAACTCAATATGTTGGAGGTGCTCTTCTCTTGTTCTGCTATAGATTAGTATATCATCAAGATACACTACTACAAACTTGCCAATATAATCCTTGAGGATTTCATTCATGAGTCTCATGAATGTGGAGGGGGAATTAGATAATCCAAATGGCATAACTAGCCACTCATAGAGACCCTCATTGGTTTTGAAGGCTATTTTCCACTCATCACCCTCATGTATCCTAATTTGGTGATAACCACTCTTTAAATCTATCTTGGTATAGTACCTAGCTTCACCTAGACAATCCATGAGATCTTCAATCCTAAGGATAGGGAACCTATACCTGATGGTTATCTTGTTTATTGCCCTAGAATCAGTACAAAGCCTCCATTCTCCTCCTTTCTTAGTGCGCAAGATGGGTACCGCATAAGGACTAATGCTTTTCTCCCAATGAGACCTTGGCTGCTAGTTCTAATCATTATTTCTCATTTTGTTGAGGTGTCATCTTATAAGCTACCTTGTTTGGAAGGGTGGCTCCTGGTATCAATTCTATCCTATGACTTATGGCTATTTTAGGAGGTAGGGTTGCTGGTTGACCACTACTTACAATACCTTCATAGGTCTGCAACAATTCTTGTATCTCCTTGGGTAACTCTTGCTTTTCAGCTGCCTTCTCTTTGCTTACCTCTCTTGTATTTATCATCACTGCATACCCAACTCCTTCTCCTTCTTCCAAGGCTTTTAAGAACTCTTTTTCACCAGCTATGAGCAGTTTAGAACCTACTATCTGCACCTCTATATCTTCTAACAATGATTGAATCTTGAAGGTTACATTGTCTTTCTTGAAGGTATATGAGTTCTTTGCTCCATCATGCATAGCTTGGCGGTCAAATTTCCATGGTCTACCTAGGAGCAAGTGGCATGCATCCATAGGTAACACATCACACAAAACTTTGTCTTTGTATTTGCCAATTGAAAAGTCCACCCATGCTTGTTCATTCACCAAGACATGTTGACCTTTATTGAGCCATGTGACCTTGTAAGGATTATTGTGAGGTATCCTTGTCAATTTCAACTTGCTGACTGCCTCCTCTAACACAATATTGTCAGTTGAACTTGAGTCTATAATGACCTTACACACTTTCCCCATCATCTTGCATTTTATCCTAAACAAGGACCTTCTTTGGCTTGGCTCTTCTTTCACTAGTTCTTTGATCAAAGTCCTCCTCATCATGAGATTCTCACCTTCCTCTGAGTTCAATGGTACTTCAGGTTGTTTATTAACTGCAGCTGTCTCATCTTGAATCAAATTGGTTCTCTTATCTCCTCCATGAGAAGAGCTACCTTTCTAAGGACATCTATAGGTCGGGTGTCCCAATTGGTTGCAGTGGTAACACTTCATGTTGGTGAAGTAGCTTCCTCTTCCTTGTCCACCACTTTTTCCTCTGGAGCTGAAACCTCTTCCTCTACCACCTCTACTAGAACTTCCTTCTTGTTGTTCAGAAAATTTGACTTCTCCTTGGGCTCTTGGCTTTGAGCTTCTTCCACTATAACTTCCTCTTTGTCCTCTGTTGTCTTTCCCTTTACCTCTACCTTTGGGGTTTTGTTCCTGCTTCTTTTTTCCTTTCTCCTCTATCTTCAAAGCCATTTGATAGCATTGGTAGACTATTTTTAAGTTTACCAAACTCATGTCCTCTTGAATAGACCATTTGAGTCCATTTAGGTACCTTGCTAACTTGATACTCTCATCTTCAACCATTTTTTATCTAAGGCACAATTTTTGAAACTCTTCTGTATATGTTTGAACATCCATGTCTTTTTGCCTCAGATTGTGTCTTCTCCTGTGTAACTGGACTTCATAATCATCTGGGAGATAGGTCTGTCTTATCTTGGTCACCATTCCTCTCCATGAAACTAAGGGACTTTGCCTTCTTTCTCTTCAGATTGTACAAACTTCCACCATGTGAGAGCTGCTCCTCTCAACCTTGACTTGGCCACCTTTACCTTTTGAGCCTCTGTTATGCCATCACACTCAAAGTGATTTTCAATGCTCTCAATCCAGTCTACAACTAAATCAGGGTCCATTTGTCCACTGAAAAGTGGCACACCCTCCAATGCTTTACCACTCAAAGCTTGCAATGCCTTCAAGAATGGTTCTTCAGCAAGAACAAGGTCAGGCTTTGGAGCTTCCTCCTCCAAATCCTCTTCTTTTTCCTTAGCTTCATGTTCTTCTTTCTGCTTTATCTTATCCTTCACATTATTTGTTGTCTCATGGACTTCATCCAAGAGTTTCTCCATTTGAGATATCCTTTCTCTGAGCAACCGGTTGTCTTCCTCTTGCTCTTCTACCTTTTTGTCCAACTTTGCATTTGTCACCATGGTTCCTTCCTCTGGTGTATTCTCTCCTACTGACTCAGTGGGCTGCAACATCAATCACAAGCCTTGAATCAAGCTTAGCTCTGATACCAATATGGTGTATTCTAAGACCCAAGGTTGCTTGCACAACTCCAAGAAGACCTTTCTCGCTGTCTCCTTCCTAGAACCTGACTCCAATGGGTTCCTCTTGAGCTTGGAGATTGACCAAACTCTGCTCCAACTCTTCTCAAAGAGTTCCTACTTTGTGCTTTACCTTGGGTAGTCAAACACCTCTTGAACTTGCAACTTCTCTCTCAACACCTAGAAGAGTCTAGATGCCAACTTCATCAACTTGTTAGAACTGCTTGCAGGGGAGCTAGAGACATTGATTTCATGCTTTCCATAACCAAATGGATCCATCTTGCTTGGTGTTCAGCCTTCAATCTACCCGTTTTCTTGAAATTGCCTTGGTGAGGCCTAAACCCTACTAGCCCTTACCAGTCAGTTTTCTGACTTTTTCTCTCAATCTCGTCAAACAAACTATCAAAAAAAAGTTACTTTCAAGTACCCTTTTTGGTCCTTTAAATCTTGCACTAGGTCTTAGAACTCTGTCTTTACCGTACAAGTGATTTCTACATTCAAGGAGGATTAGGGCTAATAGGCCTATTACCTAGGGTTTCACTGGTTTTTGAATCAAATCTACCTCCAATGGCTTGTTTGCTGCTTCAATCCTATTGGCATGTGTGAATCTTATTTAGCCCCACCTAAAACTGTACAAATACCATATAGTGGTCTCTTCCCCTGCTTGAGTTCTTTAATTTTCACTCCCAATTCCCTAACCGGGCAGTCCTAGCTCACCTAGGGTTTGGGATTAAGACTCTTTGCTCCATTCTCTGTATTTCCTACTGTTAAATATTTACAAAGGACTGACTCCACTCCCATATTCCACCAATCTCAGGAGTATCCCGTGGTTAGTGTCTATGGGGGAGTCATTCAAAAATGAACTGCTCAGAAACAACAACTGTAACTCTCTAGTATCTAACCAATGAACTCAAAACAATCAATATACCCTAATCTATCTGATTTTCCAAATGAAAAATTATTAACACTATTCTATGAACACAAACACAGAGATAAAATAGTATTTACAATGTCTTTTACACCATTGTTCAAAAACACACGGGATTTTCACACAAAATACAGAAAACTACAAACTGTCCTCTATTCCACTCACAAAAACTTGTTTACAAATGCAACCACTTGCTCTCTACGAGCCATCACTCTATTTGGGATGCCCTTTCCACATTTCAAGGGAGATTTCTCACCTCCATATCCTTGATTTCAAGGGATTCCACTCCATTCTAGCTGCATGCAACCTAACAAGATGTTACCATGCAGTTTTACAACAACTTTGCCAGATCATTATGCCATGATTATGTCATGATCCTAAAAAGATAGAACTCTAACACCTTAATCTCTTTGTTAAATCAACATCTCCTTTAACCGCTCCTCGCATCTTCTAACAAATTAGATGTGTGGTTACATACTTAATGTATCATTCTAACCTAAACTGTCCAAAGCTTAATAAAGCAAAATTTAACAACATAAACACAAGGATGATTTTAGTCCTAATGAACAACTCATCACACACAACCAAGACCTTCTAAGGTCCAAATGAAACAACTAAGATCCTGACTTGGCTAAGGTCAGTACAAACCAAAATTGCAACACACCAAACTGGTTTATCCGAAAAGTTCTCGCACTATATCCATTGCATTCTATCGCTAAGGAACACAATAATAGTGAAAGTAAAATTGCTTGAAAGGAATGAAAATATTTTAAACATTAATCAACAACTATGCTAAGTTGAAATGTACAATAAAAAAATGAAGATCTGAGCAACAACAGGAGACTACTTCCGTCTACTTCGCTGTAGGAATAGTCACAAAAATGTAAATTTTGTGTGGTTGCAAGAATAGTTAGTGCTAGATTTCAACTAATACTAAAATGCAGGTCACTAAACTAATGCTAAACTAAGAAGATGGATTACTCACCAAGTGGGCCCCCTTGGATAAGTATCCTCCAAAACTAATGAAAATGTAGATGCTAAAACTCATAACTTTATTTTATTCACTGTAAATCATGGTTACAAAAGAGTAATGTATTTGTATTGTTGAAAACTAGAAATTGCAATTACAATATCAAATCTTGCAACCTCCTAAAGAAGGAGCATCAAATCATTATTTATACTAACAACTAAACAAGGTAGTCAACTCCACAACTAGGAGGACACCAATTAGGGAAAATAGGGAGAGTGGAGCAATGGTGGTTACACATGCATGGAATCTAGTTAGACATGTAGGTTCAAACAAAGATCTAGTGCAACAGTAACAGCCATTCATGCTCAATCATTAAATTCCACTACAAGGCGGTTAGGTTTAGTTGCATGAAGAATATTCTACTTTTGGCCTCCTTTGACTTGGACCGATTCCTTTGTTGGATGGTATGGTGCATGCCCAATTGGCGGTGCCTTCCTCAACTTATATTAAATCTGCATGGAAAAGTCATTATGCACAATAATTGCACATCTATAACCACCTTAAGGAAAATTCATTAACCACATGCAAAATTAATATAGATAATCCACAAAATATGCCAAATGTTATTAAATCTTTTGGAGATAGGATTAAGTCCAATGTCAATGGTTTGAGAGAAACATTATGAAAATACCAACATTTAATCATCAAATTTCATGACATCTACTAACAAATAAACTATAAATTCTACCCAAAATTGGACCAAAAACTAGGCTCATCACACCCCCCAACCTAACGTTTTGTTGGTCCTCCAGCAAGGGAAGGGTTGTTCTTCTGCTTGGTAAAAGCTCTAAAATTTGCAACTAATAATTGTCCAACATCAGTGGCTACAGTGCATGAATTAGGATCCCAATAGAATCCTCCTAATCTATTAAATTTGTTCCATCTTTGCTTCTCTACAGTGATGTCATATTGGTAGAATATGAATTTTGGCATAGGCCACATGAGCATGGGTGGTTGGAAAGTAAGGGGAAGCCATGATCACCCCTGTGTTCTCCCAATCTGAATATATCTATCAATCCTCTTTAGTGTTGTAGCACAATTGTGGATGCAATGAGGCTCATCCTGCTTCAGCTCATCAATTAGACTATTCCATCTTTGTGATAGAAATATTCTCATATTTTCCTCCTTTTTTGCTATCTTTACCTCATACTCATTGTAAACTTCCTCAATCCAAGGCATAATCCTATTGCCATAACTAGGTCTGAGAAGAATTTGTGCCATTCTCTTTAAATATCCCTTGGGTTGCTTGATTTAGCTCTAATGAGTAGAGGGATATCAGATTCCAATTGCTTATAAGCTCCATATTGTTGTCCCCAAATAATCTCATTTTGTACCCAAGACATAAATGCCCTCAATTGGACATCCCCAACATACAACAACGGGTTCCAATCATGGTCTTGAGTTACAACATAATTATGCAAATAAAATTCACATAGAAAATTCTTCATTTCAGGTGAGGTGATCCTATAAGCATTGAAAAATTCAATAGGGGTGTTAATAGAAGGATTCAAACCCAAGGCAATCCTTGATAGTATAAAAGAGAGATATTTCTCTTTCAAAAGCATAGTATAGACCCTTGGAGGGGTCCCGCATTCCAAAATCTGTGGTGCTAGAGTTGCCATATCATCCACCCTTTGCTTTAGGGTGGCAATTTCTACATCTTTATCTTCAATCTCCTCATCCTTCTTTGGAATTTCCCTCTTCAATTTCTATTTTTCCTTTTTCCATTCTTCCTCCCTTATTTTTATTTATTTCCATAAATTCAAAATTGTTGTATGTAATGTAAAATCAGGTGGAAGATTATGGATTCCTACCAGTATTTTTTATGGTAGCTCCTCATATGGCACTATCTGCATGGACTCAGGTTGTCCAGTTATCTCAGGCTGTAGGAGTATTGTTTCTTCTTCCATCTCTTGTTGTAGGGACTCTCGTTCATGTTTTAATTGTGGTTGTACAAACTCCTACTCTAGTTTTTGATTTTGCTATAGGACATCCTGTTGCAAGAATTCTTGCTCATGCTATAGGAAATCCTAGTTTTCCTCAAACTCTTCTACAATGTTAGCAAGATCGACCAATGTTATATTCGTTGCTCTCCTAAATATTTATTCTTCAATCTTCTTTGACATTGTCCTACCCCATTAGAGCTTCAAATTCCTCATGTGAGGTCTCACCAAACTTAGGGCTTTCCTGTGGAGGCGTACCAATCATAGGCCCAGTTGGTCTTTATTTCTTCGGAGGTCTCTCACATTTTCCTTTGGTTACAAGATGAATAGTATCAACCTTCCTCTTCCTAGAACTTGGCACCTTTCCTTTACTCATTTCTACTTCTCTCTTATGTGCCCTAGTTTTCATTAGGGTTTCAAGAGGAATGTCATCATCAAAATCAGAGGAAGAACTTTCTTTTCTGAGTGCTCTATTCTAGAAGAACTAATTTCTATGGCTTCTTTTGTTGTAGGAGGATTCACACAAGATCCAACACCAAAGGTTGAAGCATCAAGAGGGGCTTCAGCCATGCTCAATCTCCTACTAGACCTACAAGGCTTAGGAAAAACCCTAGGTTGCAAGTGCTCAAGTCTAATTTGATCAACATTTATAAATTCTTCCCAGGTTATTGTAGACACATCATGAAAATACTTTTCAACCACCAATTTAATTAGACAATGGTGAGAAAAAAAATTATCCCTACCTTTTTGGGTCTCGACTGCCATGATTGAGAGAATATTGTATAGCACATTGGGCACATTCATCCTCCTTCCGTATCTCATGAGATTCAAAATCTTGAAGTGTACAGAATGCAAATTTGACTGGTGAGCCTCACAGGTGATGTATTTGATAACATAAATGACTATCTGCTTCCATGGTTTGGGAAGAGCCATTCTCTATGCACCCTATTTATCTATGCTCTACAATCAAACAAATGCTCTGCAACTTCTTTTCTTAGAATTATCGTCTGAAAATAAAATGCACTTTCCTACAGTATCTACTAAATTTCCTTTCTTTGTTTTATGACTATGGCTCTTCAACTCAAGATTACAACAAGGTCAATAATGGAAATAAAAGAAGTGATAGAGGAGAATTATGATGGGAAGAAATGACAGTTGTAGTTATTGTCACTTCACACATGCAAGCCATCCTCTCACTCATATTTCAAATCAGCTCATTTTAAATTTTCCGATGTAGCCTCGCATAAATTGACACATGGGAAATATATTTACATCTTTTTCTTTCCCCTCTCCCGAACCTAAATTTGGAAATGTTTCCACACATGTGAGATGGTGGTGTTGATTTGACAAGGAATAATGGCATTTTATGTGAAAATTTATACTAACGTACAATGATTAAATGAATGCACTTAAAAGATGATTAAAGGTAGTAATTAATGTGTACATACCTGAATGTGGAAGATTTGTTGCAAAGATCATGAAGAAAGTACCACTCACCTTTTTGGAAAATAAATTGAGCAATTAATGGAAATGAAGTGGAATGAGGTGAGGTGGAATGAAGTGATGGAAGAGAGAGAAAGGTGGTGATGGATGGGTGGACAGAAGGATGGGTGAAGAAATGGACTTCCACATAAGTGAAAGTATTTATTATGAGAGAGTATGTACCTTCATTAGCCAGAAGGAGGGACACTAGGTCCACTTCCTTCAGCTACAGGAAACTCAGGTGTTGAATGCTCGGTGAATTGTTGCAAGAACTCTTCTTTGGAAGTTGGCTTGTGATATAACCTAAGGTGATGACTATTGGAAAGTAATTTGATCATGATAGGGTCAATGGCAGTAAGTTGAAAAACTCCATTAGGAAAGACCTCAACAACTTCATATGGTCCTAGCCACCATGTCTATAATTTTCCTACATTGTCCTGGTACTTGAATCATAGAGCAGGGCCCAATCTCCTGGTTGAAATTTCTTAACCTTGATAAATTTGTCATGCCACTTGATTCTTTGATTCTACACTACTTTTGTATGTTGTAGGGCTTCTCTTCTTATTTCATCCAAAGCGTTCAACTACATGATTCTTTATTTTTGTGCCTCAGAAATGTCCATCCCCAAATCTAATATAGTCTGCAGAGTCTTATATTCAAATTCAATGGGCATCATAGCTTCCTTTCCATATAAAAACTCAAATGGATTGAATCCTGTAGTTTTTTTCCAAGTTGTCCTATAGGCCCAAACAACTTTTAGTAATCTATTTTCCCAATCCTTTCTATGAATAGCTATTGTTTTAGTTAGAATGGCTTCACTTTCTCTGTTGGTCACCTCAACTTGGCTATTAGCCTATGAGTGATAAGGATTAGATTTCCTGTGCCTTATGTTGTACTCATTAACTAGTTTTGCAACAAGAGTTGATGTAAATTTTTCACCTTCATTAGTCACTATTTCTCTTGGGACTCCATATCTTGTGAAAATCTCTTCATAAATAAATTATGCAACCTTGTTATCTCTTGCATGCTTCATGGCCTTAACTTCTGCACACTTTCTCACATAATCAGTGCATACCAATATATAATACTTACCATTTGATGGAGGGTCAATGGATCCCACAAAATCCAATCATCACTTGTCAAAGGGAGTGATTACTAGCTAAGGGCTAGTGGCATCTCATCAGATCTAGTTGGTCTACCCATTCTTTGACATCTATCACATTTTTTGGTATACCTCCCTGCATCCTTGTGGAGTGTTGGCCAATAATATCCTATGTTCAAGACCTTCATTGATGGCCTCTTGGTTGCAAATTTTCCTCCACATGGTTCATTATGACATGCATACAAAATTTCATATGTCTCATCTTATCTCACACATCTCCTCATGACATGATCAGGTCCAGTATAAAACAAATATCCAACAATCCAAGAGAAAGGAAAATATTTTTCAATGAGTTCCCTTTTCTCTCTTGGAGAGAAATGAGAAGGAACTCTATATGTGACCAAGTAATTGGCTACATCAACATACTAGGGTGTTTGTACATTGAGAGAGAATAGATGCTCATTAGGGAATGGGTCATCTATGGGATGATTATTTTTTGATGTAGTTAGCCTTGAAAGAAAATATGCAACAACATTCGCCTTCCCTAGCTTATCCACAATGGTTATATCAAACTCTTGCACCAACAATAACCATCTTGTCAATCTACCTATGATCAAAGGTTTATTCATGAGATATCTAATAGCTACATGATAATTGTGCACAAATATCTGGTAGCCTATTATGTAATGTCTGAATTTGTTTAGTGCATAGATTATTGCTAGCATTTCTTTTTCTATCACTATATAATTGAATTTGGCTCCTTGTAATTTTTTGTTGACAAAGTAAATGGCATTTTCAACAACTCCTTTTTGTCTTAAGACTGCTCCTATGGAATAATATGATGCATTAGTATAAATGTGGAAAGGAAGCTCCCAGTTAGGCCCTTTGAGTACAGGAGCATGAGTCAAGGCTTCCTTCAAGTCATAAAATGCCTTGTCACAAGCTTCAATCCACTAAAACTAAGCATCTTTAGTTAGAAGAGTGTAAAATGGTGTTGCTACCTTGCTGAAATCCTTGATGAAATGCCTATAATATCTTGCATGACCCAAGAAACTCCTAACATCCTTCCATTTTGTAGGCGTGGGAAGATTTTTGATTACCTCAATCTTTGCAGTATCTACTTGAATTCCCTTATGGGAGATGTAGTGGCCAAGAAATACACCCTCTTGCATCATCATGAAGCACTTTTCACTATTTAAGGACAAGTTTTAGTCTTCACATATCTATAGGACTCTCCTGAGATTTTCTAACACTTGATTAAAATCAACACCATAAGTGGTGAAGTCATCTATATAAATCTCCATGCAATCATGAGAAATGTTTGAGAATATGCTAATAACTGCCCTCTAAAAAGTTGTAGGTGCATTGCATAATCCAAATGGGAGCACCGAATAAGCATAGGTCCCCCATGGACAAGTAAATGTGGTCTTATCTTGGTCCTCTGGTATAATTTGGACCTAGTTATAGCCGTTGAATCCATCTAGAAAAGAAAAGTATTGCTTTCCTACAAGTGTGTCTAAAACTTGATCAATGAAGGGTAATAGAAAGTGGTTCTTCTTGGTGGCAGCATTAAGTTCCCTATAATCAACACAAACTTTCCATTTTCCTCCTTTGTTGGGCACAATTGCTAATGGAGACACCCACTGACTATTTGAAATGGGATAGATAAATCCTACATCTAGTAATTTCTCCAATTCTCCTTTCACAATCTCTCTTAGTGCAAGGCTAATTCTTCTTTTTGGTTGTCTTACTAGGGTACAATCATCTCTGATGTAAATTTTGTGTGTACAAATTTTAGGGTCCAGTCCCTTCATATCATGATAGTCCCACACAAATGCATGTCGATGGGTTTTTAATAATTTTTTCAACAACAATTGTTGTTATTTAATTAATTTACTGTTAGCATTCAAATATTTTCCTTCTAACACTTTTACTTGTGTAGTTAACTCTATCATGGTTGCTTCACTAGCACATGGTACCTTTAGTTCATATGGAAGCAATGTATGGAACATACCTATTGCTACAAGAAGTCTTTCTGTAGGAACAATGGCTGCAAGAAGAGCATTTGCAAGAAGAACGTCTGGAGGAACAATGGTTGCAGGAAGAGCATCTGTAGGAAGAATGTCTGCAGGAACAATGGTTATAGGAAGAGAAGGTAGAAGTGTCTTGATTAGAGTAGCAGAATGAGAGGATGATGCTTCCTCCACTTCAAAATGGTTCTAAATGATGTTATCCAATACATCATCCTCATCTTGGAGCTGCATGAAAGAGCTTCTTCCTAGCATCATAAGTTGCACCATAGAATTAACTTCCTCAGCCTCTTCACCAACTTATGGCCATTCAGGATTATCTTCATCATGAGATGGCTAAGCAGGTGGATAAAGAACAAACTTTCTCTCATGATTTCCATCTAAAATGGCCATGTCGGCTGACCGACATCGAATGTATGCATCTATAGTTGCTAACCAAGGACTTCCCAAAATAATGGGATACTTGCCTAGTGTAGCATCAGGAGAGAGAATCATAAAGTTTGTTGGGTACTCCCAAGAGTCTATAGCTACCACAAGATCCTCCACTACACCATCAAGCTTAACAATAGAGTTGTCAGCAAGTTGTAGGATAGTAGGAGTACATCTCATGCTTGCAATGTTTATTTTTTGTAGGATTTCCTTGGTCATTACATTTATTACAGCCCCTAAATCAATCAAATCATTCTTTACTTACCATTTATAACAACTGCTACCACAAGACTTCCTGGGTCATTATACTTGGGAATAGTCACTTTTCCCAACATGATGTCAGCTAGCTATCCCACAACATGAACTGTAGTTGGGTCTTTCTTTTTCCTACATGGCTTCTTGAGATTGGCTTCCTTGTGTGCCTTGTCATAGATTAGAACATCCTTTATGGCCTAAAATAGAGGTATTTGGACACATATATACTTTAGCTGATCAAAGATATCAAAGGTCACATCCTCCTTTTCTTCCTTCTTCTTGGAAACTTCCAATCTCTGAGAAGATGGTGGTTCTTGTTTGGTCCAGTTGACTTGGGTTGGTTCAAGGTTTTTAGGCACACTTGTCTGGATGGGATCATTGAGAGGCTCCTCCTCCTCTCCAACAAGAAGTTCAGTGATAATGGGATTGGAAGAGGCTAGTAGGATAGTTCATGAATGTAGGTCAATGCCACTTACACTCACAATATATGCAGGGAATTGATTTGGATTAGTAGAGTATGTAGGTTGATGTTGTGGTTTGTTATTTGGGTTGGGTGTGGGATGAGCTAGTAGTTGAGTAGGTTTAGGTGCATTTGAGCTTGGATTAGTAGGTGGAGGCATTATAGCAAGTTTTTGGGGCTAAGAAGGTGGTTGCATGTAACTGGTTGTCTAAGTAGGCCATTGTTGCCCTCCTCTCCATTGATTCATTTGCTACCAAATTCCTAAAGGTGGCTACCAATTCCCCTAAGGTTGCTACCACTATGGTGAAGAACTCTAATGATTGAGCAAAGCATTTGGAGGGTTAATCCAAGGCTACAATGGATATCCTCCATAACTGGGTGGATATGGGGGCTGCCATTGGTTACCAAATGAATAGGAATTAAAATATGGCCCAACATAGGATAATGGATCTTGTGGCATACCTGTAGAATTGGCCGTAAAAACCCCGTAGAGAACACACACATAATGCTAATACTTTTTTTTTAAATAACAAAAGTAAACATACAATAACATTAAACCATAAATCCACAAAGCATAACACAAAGCATTAATACGCTTATCCCTTCCTGGGCAATAATGAGGTTACATTGCAAAACTACTCAAATAGAATAAAGACAAAAAGAATATAACATAAATCCATTTAATTTATAAAACTATAATCAATGATACATCCGATAAACATGATGCGAGTATAATAAACATCGCATAATTACATCCATGATAAACCTTTTAACAAGATCCAAATTAAACCTAACTATTACATCATTGTTTCAATATTACATTACAATCTTCTTTGATACATGAATTTACATTGAATTTCCCAACATGGGAATTGATACAAGAATAATGAACATGAAGTACAACTGATCACTGGTACAACTCCACTGCGGAAAGCTGAGAAGACAAGACGCTGATGGGGAACCCAATGGGTGTGGAGCACGTTCCACCCAACCATGTGAATTACAAGTAACTCACCCCCCATGCTCAGAGGTGGCAAGGAAGTGAACCCGACCATGAATGTCAAACCGACTCAACAACAACATGATACTAAACAAGTACAACTCAAAGTATACAATGAACAACCAACAACGTTCACAAATCACATAACAAGTTTAAACTAAGAAACTCATCACAATAACATGAAGTACTGCCAATTAACAAACATGAACCACATTCACAAGAACTCAAAACGCATCATAAGGAGATAACATCCCAAAGAACCGAACCAACACCCAAAGTATATTTCCAAATAAATCAGAACCAATAAAAAGAACATGCTTCCATAATCAATCTAAAACAACCATTCAATACACAATTCCATAGGCACAAGAAACAAGTCAAACGGGTGTCAAGTGGGAAGGATCGTCACATAGCTCTCATGGGATCCCCTGGCACTTCCTCCAATCAAGGCACCGGCACCCAACTATGGACTCTAGCCCTAAAATCCTAACATCGAGAGATTACAATATCCGTAAGCAACTTCCTGCCAGCACAAGGGGTGTCAAGTGGGAGAGGTCATCGATAGCCTCCTTATGGGATTTCCTCGGGTTCTTCCTCCAACTGAGGCTAAGACTCCATCTATGGATATCCCGGCCCTTCCTCCTAACCGGAAATTTACACCATAGGGTAGCTAATACACGCGGAGCTAATAGTCTCGTGAAGATTTAGACTACGACTATGCCGACCACGGCCTTCTCAGCCTATCACTAGTATAAGGTAGCCCTAATGCACAGCCGAGAATCCAACAAGGTTTTATTATCTTGAGTTTTTAAACTAAATTCAACCCCCTAAATTTATTGTTTAGTTATCGCTGTTTAACTACTCTTTCGTATTATTGTATCCTGGAATGGCTACTTCACAAGAGCCACTCTCCCTATGACCCCTAACATATCTCAAAACTAGGCAAGGGTTGAACTAAAACATAAAAAGCATAATTACCACAACAAGAACACGCGAGGCATTAACCCTCTCGCATCACTCATAATCCAAAAGTCTTAACAACCTGTTCAACCCTTCCTAACATAAACCAACTCCAAAAGCATAACCAAACGAGAATACATTTTAACATAACAAGCCTCTGGAACAAGGATTACAAAATCAACGATAGGGTTCCCACATCGAAAAGTAAGGTTACAACAATTAAATGGAAAACGATAACCAGATCACACAAATTCATAACTTAAAGTAAACGATTCACACAAATACACAAAACACTTCAATTTTGAAATGATATAAAGAAAAACCACAACAAATTTATAACGTACGTCAAAATACTTAAATTCTTAACAAAGAACATCCGATAAATATCTAAAATACATTTAAATCTCCGACCAAGGAACTCAAGAAACCAATGAAATTAAAAGATACAATAACGATTTCACTATCATATTTAATTTATTTCATTTAATATCTCCTAAAGTTCCAACGTTACAATTTTCACAAATACATCCAAATCAATAAATTCTAAACTTACAACTATCTAGACTAATAACACAACTTATTACAAAAATATACTATCTATCTATAGATATATATATATACACACCTAAAATATATATATCTATTAACATTTTACTTTCATATAATTCTCAAATTTTACAAATAATCAAAGAAATGAAAACAATTATATTCATATTAAGAATATACACACACACTATAACTATATATATATATAATATTTAACAAATATTTAAAATATATATTAATGAATTTATTATAAAGCAAATATTTTAAAATATATATATATTAATAAATATAAACCAGTTTACAATTAAAAACCAAATTTTAAATAAATAAATAAATAAAATTAAAGAAAAGTAAGGTCCATCCATAGGACCACTGGCGCAGCCCTACGGACTGCGTGCCGCAGTCCGTATGACTGCTACGCCAGCAGTCCACGGACTGCTACATAGTCCGTAGGCTGGCGCAGGGCAGGGGAGGGGGTACGACCCTGCGCCGTCCCTTTCCTCTCCCATTCTCATAACTTAAATTTTTTTTATAAAAATTCATTTATATATTTTTATTTTATTTTTAGTTTATTTTAATAACATAAATTTCTGTCCTTTCCCAGGCACGGGTTTTGACAGATGAATTCGGCCCTTGCAAAGCACAAAAATAAATTCAATTTACTTTTAAAATACAAATGATAATCTATAAATAATATATATATATATATATATAAATTTAAATATATATATATATATATATTAAATATATGCAAATATAAATAATTACAGAGAACATAGTTTTCTGTATAAATACAGAATAGTGTATATTTACAATATATAAATATATAGATGATTATTAAAATAATACAACAAAATCATCCAAAATACGAAGATTAATTAATTTTTCTATAGAAAAATACAAGAGAGAATTAGGGCTTAATTAAAAAAATTTGAAGAGTTTCTTTTCAGTTTGATTACAAAAATATGATTCCCAAAATTTAACAAGAATGTTTCTTTTCAAAGCAGGCCTATTGGTTTATTCATTTTCTAATCTCAAGGAAATCATTTTAATCTAAATCACAGAAGATTTTTTTTTATTTTTTTTTTACCAGAGATTGATTCTAACACACACCTTTTTATTCCATTTACAGATTTAAAACTATTAAGAGAAAAGAGTGGAACCTAGAGTCCTACGCTCTCGAAAATCTGATGAAGCTGATTTCTGATGGCCTCGAAGAACTCCTTGTTTGTGCTTCAAAATCTCCTCTACAGAACTTCGTGCTCGAACTCGTATCCGATCCTTTGTTCAGAAGATGTCTCCAAAGCAACCCAGTAACAGATTTCCAATCCCTTTCAAAAACTCCCTCCAGTAAAACAAAAGAATCCAATATCCTTTCTCAATTTTCAGAATACCAAGCCCAAAATCTTATTCAACTTCTGTAACTAATATCTCTCTGTGTCTCCCAAAACCCTCCAAAATTTTTTTAATTAAATAAAATATATTGTCCATCTCTTCCAAAAACTCTAAAAGTCAAAATTAAAAGAAACTCATTCTTTTAAAAGCTGCTTTTTACCCAGATCTCTATTCTTATTGCTCACACAATCTTTTTTTCATTCTTTTATTTGTTTTATTGCTTTAATTTCTATTTTGCAACTTTTCTTGCACAACACATTACTTATTTAATTTAAATAAATTATTCTAATAATTATCTTCAATCAGATAATTAATTAAAATAAATAACACACATTTAATATTTAATTATCATTTAATTGAAACACATGACTTTATAAAAATCAAATAAAACATTTAAATATTTTCATACAAATAAATCAACATTAAAATACACAATTATTATTCCCATTTAATTAACTAATTCACAACTTATAAAATATCAACATCAATTAAATAATCATAACTTATAAAATACCACATTAATCAAAATATGACAACACACAAAACACAAGCCACAAATGACGACAAATTCACAAAATAAACAATACCAGACAAACGAGACGATCTGACATCATGGGACGGGAGGACTTCATCGTCACCTTTGTTTCAACATTAACCGTTGGGTTATTTGGTGCTCGCCCTGTCCTGCCGAAGCAGGTGGAATCGAGACTTATACCTGCAAATCCTGCATACAAACAAAGTTGTGTACATGTGCATACATATATATATATAATCAAAGCATTAAATAAAGTACTGCATTGTGAGAAGGAATCGCAACATAGCAGGGCACTCGCGAACGAATGATGCTATATTGTCCTTCATCACACCTATCCTAACAATTATAATTTAACTGATAAAATAACATTTCTAAACTAACAATTTCATCTCATGACATAATTCATTAAATCATTGCATCATAATGTAATTCTGAAAATCAACTAATATAACCAACCATACTGTCATACGAAATAATCATGTCCATAATGAAACAATAGCATCATCTAACGTCTAACTAACCAAATCAAACAATATCATCATCATCACAAGTAGCAAACAACCGCATTGAAAATACTAAATCCTACCAAGAAAGGAGGGTATTACACATACCTTGTCTTGGAGCCCAAGGCTTCCTTTGTGCAACATAGTAGAATCTAGATTGATTGAACCTGTGTGGAACCTCGCTTTCAATATTAGCTACCATCTTACATCTACAGTCCTTCTTTTGTCTGTAGTGGGGGTAGTACTCTATCAACTTTTCCTCTACTTCCTCTTACTTCTTCTCAATCTGAAGTGTATCTAGATGAGTAACCAAATTATTGATAATGTCTTGCTTGAAGTTTTCTAGAAAATGAGTCATCTCCATTCTTGAGACTTCATTGGTAGTTGACTTACCCATGGAAGATTGGTAATCTCTCCCTTTCTTTGAAGCTTCCCTAGAGTAGTTCTCGCATATTTTCTAGATATCCTCCAAGGAACTTGGGAGATCTCCTCCCATGAGGTTCAAGGCATTAGTGTAGCTATCATTGATTCCTCTTAGGAAAATAAACTTTTGTGAGTCTTCATTAAGTGTATGGTGTGGATATTTTTGTAGGAAAAAAAAAACCTTGTAATGTAGTCTTTTAGGCTCTAATCTTCCTTTTGTTGCATCCTAAAAATGTTCCATCTTCTCATATTGTTGTCTCCCTGCATTCCTTGTATTTCTCAAGGAATTTTATTCTGTCTCCCAAGTTTCCAAGTATTCTTCCTAGGCTCATGAACCATCTTAATGTAGCTTCTTTCAGAGTAGTAGGAAATATCTTAAGCCTATGGGCATTGGTGGTATAATCATAACTCCTACAGAGTATGTCAAACTCAAATAGAAAGGTATCATGATCTTTTGTGACAAGTCCATAAAACTTGGGGAGTGTTGAGGTAGGAATGTTCTTGATGTTGTCAAATTCATTCTAATGGGAAATGGGGAAAGGAAAAGCTAGTTGGTTTTGTTTGTTCCTATTTGCATCACCCATGCCTGCTTGATGTGCTTCCAAAGCAAAGGGGTTCTCAAGTTGATTTTTTATCTCAGAGGAGACTTCAAAACCATTAGATCGTGATATGCTAGCAAAGGGGTGTGGATCTTCTTCTTCTTCTCTTGGTAGGTTCTGATATTCAACTAGCTAGAATGGATTATAATTGTTAGGAAGGAATCTCCCATAAGCATCCCTTCTCCTTCCTCTATGCATGTAGTATTACTCACTATCAGTTAGCTCACACAAAGAATTGGTAAGGAATAAGGGGGTCATTACTTCCTAAATGAGGATACACTAAGAACAACTTCCAGAAACACTACAACAAGAAAAACTACCAATGACTCCAAAAGACTCCCTAGTTTGACACAGTCCCCGACAATGATGCCAAAAATGTTGGCCTCCTACAATGATTTAATAACTAAGCCCAAATAGCCATGATTAAGAGATTGGAAATCTAACTTGGAAAAATATTTCAATCATCATGAAGGTGCATTTAACTTGTCAACCTAGGGACATGAACGTGAAATGGGTCAGCATAGTATGTGCACTAGGAAGTCAAACTAGCCATTGCATTCTACAACTAAGGAACACACAATACTGAAAGTAAATTGCTTGGAAAGGAATGAAACAAATGTTGAACATCAATCAACAACTATGCTAATTTGAAATGAATAACAGGAATGAAGATCTAAGCAACAAACAAGAAACTACTATGTTTTCTTTGGTTGCAGGAACAATCATAGAATGGAATTCTAGTGGCTACAGGAATAGTGGATGCCAAATTTCTAACTAAGTACTAAACAATAAGTAATACTAAACTAATAACATGGATTACTCACCAAGTGGGCCCCCTTGAAAAAGTATCCTCTAAAAATAATGAGAACTCATATGCTCAAACTCATAACTTTATTTTATTCACTGTAAATCATGGTTACAAAAGAGTAATGTATATTGTTGAAAACTAGAAAGTGCAAGTACAATATCAAATCATGCAACCTCCTGAAGAAGGAGCATCAAATCATTATTTATACTAATAGCTAAATAAGGTAGTCAACTCCATGACTCAGAGGATGCCATTTAGGGAAAATAGGGAAAGTGGAGCGATGACAGTTATGTGTGCATGGAATCTAGTCTGACATGTAGTTCCAAATGTAGATCCAGTGCAGCAATAACAACCATGCATGCTCAATGATTAAAGTCAACTACAAGGCAGTTATGTTTAGTTGCATGAAGAATATTTTGTTGTCGACCTCCTTTGACTTGGAGTGATTCCTTTGTTGGATGTTATGGTGCATGCCCAGTTGGCGGTGCCTTCCTCAACTTATATTAAATCTACATGGAAAATTTACTATGCACAATAACTACACATCTATAACCACCTTAAGGAACATTCATTAACCATATGAAAAATCAATATCGATAATCAAAAAAGTATGCCAAATGTCATTAAAGCTTGTGGAGATAGGATTAAGTCCAATGTCAATGGGTTGAGGGAAACATTATGAAAATAACAACATTTAATCATCAAAGTTCATGACATCTACTAGAAAATAAACTATAGATTCTACCCAAAATTGAACCAAAAACTAGGCTCATCAGATGTCATGTTGAGAGACTCCATGAAAACATCACGTTGAGAGAATTCATGATGATTTCCTTGTACTTGTGTTTATCTACCCTCTAGAAGTAGCCATGGTGGACGTCATGATGAGATGATGACATCATGCTGAGTGACTCCATGATGGGTACTTGTGCACATGTTCTTTTCCATACATGGGAGTAGCCATGATGGACAATATCAGTTTAGTGACTCTATGATAAGCTCTTTTCCACAAATGGGTGTAGCCATTGTGGATGTCATGTTGAGATACCTAATGACATTAGATATATAGAAGTATTCCTCCCTAGCTAAGAGGGAGTGTTGATGTGTAGTCATGGGCCTCTTAATTCCAACCATGATTTTCATTAAGCAATAAATTAAATATAGCCTACGACTATTTATTTATTGGAGACATTTTTTTTTGTGAAGAGGTGCTTCACTTAAATATTAAATAATATTTGTTATTGTGGCTGACTTCGTCTTCATATTTGCCACTCTTCATGTGAGACATATCTTTTCATTGGTGGTCGACCTCTTGAAGTAGAGACACATCTCTTGGGAGAAGCCACCTTCATATTGTGTATATAGGCATTCACTTTCCTTCAGTACATATTTATTTTCATTCATTCTTATTTGATTTCAAGTGAAGTGTGAGTTTATCAAGGAGATCGATATTGTGTTCTATATAGCAGATCGAAGTCTTCAAGAAGGTTGAGATTATCATTAGCAAGGAGTTTGATATTATCTTTAATTTGCATCCAATATGGTGCTGGTATTCGGCCTTGTGTCTAGCCTCATTTTAAAGTGAATTGTTGTTTATTATTCAATATATAAGTGATATATTGTTCCTAGTTTTTTCTCCCTCAAGTTGGAGGGTTTTCCTAGGATATATGCTATGTCAAATTGCTTAAAATTGTTTTATATCTACTTATTTAATTTCTAATCTTAAAACTAATAGTAAGGGGTTGGTGCTCCTAGAGTGGGTGCTCTTAATTTTTCTAGTGAGGCATTGTAAATAGTGAGTTTTGAGTTTAAGCCAGTGAGACATCATTTCTAGAGTGGTTTTTCTACCCCTAGAGGGTTCTCCACTCATCAAATTTTTTGTCTTATGGTCCCATTGCTTTGATGTGATAATGTTTCAATACTATGATGATTTTATGAGTGATTATCCTTATCAGTATGAACATAGTTGAATGATTGTTTCTTCATTTCTGCAAATTTTTATATCAAAATTTCTTACACAAATTTTCTATTATTGTTGGGAACTCTGATACAAGTGAAAGTATAAAAGTATTCATTTGGTTCAGTCTATGTCTTAATTCATGTCAATGTTTTATTCATATGCATAATTCATGATTAATGCACAAGTCAAGTTTGCTTCACAAACTATCATTTGTCCTCTTGATTCAAAAGCAAACATAAATTCTTGGTTTTGAAAAAGTTTGTGACTTTTATAAATCACTGATTTACCCCCCCCCTCAATGATTTCAGTCTTCCAACAATGACTTCATAAAGAAATTTGAAAAGGGGTTAGTTTGAGGATTTTAAAACTAGTTCAAGCCTATTAAAGATCCTACACATGATTATAGTTGAATTTGGTTAAAGTTTGAAGGCACAAGAAGACAACAAGGGGCAATTTTGAACCCTATAATGAAGGCTTTTTTTCCTTGCATGACCAAGAACTTTAAAATATCTTACAAAAGATGATAGGGACAAAAATTAAAAATTTTAGAGGGACAGTTTAAACATTCGTGAGGCATTTTGGATAGTTGGATAGTCTTAATGAGAAGTTGGAGCTTTTGAAGTGTAGTTTGTGGGTATCTAGGGGTAGTTCAAACTCCTTGCAAGTATCTAGAAGCTTCATAACTAGCAAGAGCATATTTTTAGTAGCTAAAGAGACCAAGTCAAGCAAGAAGACCTCTTGGTAATGTAAAGTAGGATACCCTATTTTTAAGTATGATAACTTGAAATGAATAGAAAATGGGTGTGAGAGTGAATCATAATGAAATGATAAATAATACACCTATATCTCAACAATTTCATTCAATTATGAGGGTTATAATGTGTAAATGAGAATAAAAAATAAAACCTAACCAATATAGCAATAAAAAGGAGGTTTTAAGAGGGTAAAATGTTGTGTACCTATTGCAAAAAGTTATTTTTCAAGCCTCACTAAGTACTATCCCTTCTAGGTTTTTGGAAAATCAATTTATGCACTCCCGGATCCTAGTTGGAGACTGTCGGAAACCTAAAAATAAATATTGTAGCTTAGTTTTCATGATTTTGCAAGAAAGGTGACAACTTTGATAACTTTGCAAATTTCTCCAATTTTCCTCTCCAATTGATCTTCAACCTAAAACCTAGAATCACACATCAAAGAAGAAGAAAAATGTTTTTTTGTTAGGAAATAAGGGTTTTCCTTGGTCAAACACCATTTTGGTAATTAAACCTTGTAATGAAATATTTCATAAAGGAATGATGAATGAACAACAACATGTAACAACTCACCAAACCTCAATTGAAACCTTTAAGTACAAATCTGAAAACTTGCATGAAGTGGCCTCAATGAATATAGATCTTTATTATGAACCTTGATTAGAAACAATGCTTGAATAGGATCTCTAATGCTACATCAACACATTAGATCAACAACATGCATGATGCACTATGCCTTTGTCATGATGAAGTAACTATTGATTGCTACAATAATCTTCAATAAATCTGCTCTTGAATTCCTTAGAAATGCTCTTGTGAACTCTTGATCTCATAAATTTGATATTAGGACTTGAACACTTGAAAGCTTAGATGAAACTATGTGAAATAACCTTATATTTATACATAGCAAGATTAATTTCTGAAATTCAAATAACACAAGCCAACATCAGATCTTGAATTTTAAATCATTAAAATACCATCAAAAACATATTCAAATGGGGGGTCCTAGGTGTAAGCAAGGACCCATTCACCATGTGGAAAATGGGTCCTAGCTCACTTACCTAAGACACACTTCAGGGAATGTGAAATGTTATGTGAAAATACGGTCCTATGACCTAGTGATGACCCATTCGCTAGGTGGTGAATGGGTCCTAGGTCACTAACCTAGGAAACACAACTTAAAAAATTAAGTGTTGTGTAATATAATTTATGAATATTAGGTTTTATCCCTTAGAATTTACAATTAATTAGGCTTGGATTTGAATTAAATGGGACAATTAAGCTCAATTAACCTCAATTAATTAATAAATCCCTAGATTAGTGTGAAAGTGTAAAGATACACTTTACAACACCCTAAATAAGGCACCATTAAGTCCATTTAGTTAAAAATGGGTCCTAAACTTAATGTGAATGTGTAAAAACATTAAAAAACTAAATCAAGGCAACATTAAGCTCATTTTAATATTAATTATTCATTCCCAAACTAAGGAAAAAGGGATAATTTTTCTATCACTACATTTTTCCCCCACTTTAGTGAGAGTATGATACCACGCCAAACTCACACTAAAGTAGACATTCAAGACACTTATGTATGCAGCAATGACAAAGATACACAATCATACAATATCAAAGACTAAGAAGAAAAAGGGGGTGTATCAAGCCTTAACTATCCAATGTGATGTTGAACATGTCTCAACTGCTTGTCCAAGAGAAGAGCAGAGGATCAAGCCTTAACTATCCAACGCGATGTGGAACATGTCTCAACTATTTTTCCAATGAACGTTTGCAAGAAGAACTTAATTTCCACTATGCAAATGATGCACACCTCGGGTCATCCACTAGGTGAGTATCCCTCCATGAAGGTGGCTT
>VDFB02328767.1:0-79235 GCA_007258455.2 Sequoia sempervirens | reverse complement strand
AATCAAAGGACATATGTTATCAAGAAGTTTGTGGCACTCAGAGACATGATTAAACTCAGACACAGTTTTGTTTCTAGTGCTCTTGGTTGTATTGGTGAATTATCATAGATCAATCTTAGTCCCAATACTCTAATAGATGGTATAGAGTCCCTAACTAAACTTGAGCTATTTTACAAGACTCTTTTCAGTGCAAAAGGTTCATGGGAAGAAGGTAAAACGTCATGGAAGGCTATCCTGGAGAGTCTTGGAGATTATTCTTCAAGTTAATTTGAAGTTGTGTTCATATCATTCTAGTTACTTTTTGATGCATATTTACACTTATACCAAACCCCTTCCTTTTTCATTGATGTCAAAGGGGGAGAGATAAAGAGATAAAGAGTCAAAGGAAAAAAAATTTGTGAAGAAAAGTTTTGATAGGGGGAGTAGTCAGAACATTCAGTTGCAATATACTTGAAAAGTCTTTTTCTTGCATGTTGCCATCAATACCAAAAGGGGAGATTGTTGGAAGCTTTGCAACATGAGCATGAAGTATGGATGGTTACATTGGTTGTTCCTATGTTTTCATTGATGCCAACATGGTAATAACTATATGGTAATAACTATATGGTAATAACTATATGGGAAGTTGGCTTGGTTTACTGGAAGTTGTTCTCTTCCAGTAATACTCATTTGTGATGGATCAGTGTATTGGTATTTGAGTCTAAAACTCACCACAAGATCTGATACGACTCTAATCTATTAACCATGTTTTCTTGAATCATTCAGACAGTTATATCCTCGATCTTGAGACGTCTTTTGTTGAGAACATAAAGTTATCTCTAATAGAGTTTAACTTTGTATCCTACTATTGTTCTATGTGTGGTATACTGTGTGGGAGGCTCTGCATTCTACTAAAGTGAACATTCTTATGTTGTAGTTTTGATGATAGTCTCTTTACTAGTAGTATGATGGGAAATTAATGTGTTCTTAGATTTGGAAGGTGTTTGCTTTCAGGATTATTTGTTGGTTTGGAGAATTGTGTTCTAGTCTTGGTCGACTCAGTGAATGCAATATATTATGAAGACTAGTTATGGTTGATAGCCAACTTGGCATAATGCACTACATGGATAAAATGTTTGAATATTATATGGCACTGATGAAGAAGGTTTTGATTATTTTGTGTTCACCTAATTAGGCCAACCTAATTGATGAATAATATATACTTGTGTGTATATAAGATAAAAGATAGAAGAGAGATGTACATGAGAGTGAAAAGGAGAAGTGAATGTGGAAAGAGGAGAAGATCAGAGCCTAAATGCTTTATCAATAGTGATCAGTATAGACTTTTTGAGTGATTGTTTTGTGAGGAAACACTTTATAATCTAAGCTTCAGTGGAAATAAACCCTACACATTGAAGGTGTATTCCATCAGTTCATTCTTTTGGCAGTGAGCCACTATCATTGTATCTTGGCAGTGAGCCATCTCTTGTACTCAGGCTATGATCCTTTTAAGGATAGTGAGTCTTGGAAATGAGCTCTATAATATTTTTTATTTGGATATAATATATAGTGAGTTAACTCTCATCATAGTTTTTCCCATTCTGGGTTTTCCACGTAAAAATATTGGTGTTCATGTGTATGATTGCATTGACTTGTTTATGTGTTCTCTCTTGCTAATTTAATCAGAGTTGTGATAAAGTTTAAGTGGATTTTATTATGGGTTTATGGAATACTGATTCATTCCCCCTCTCAATATACCAGATGTTCAACACTTTTTTTTGAAAAAAAACTGCCAATTTATGCCATTTTTTTGCAAAGTAATTTCTTGGAAAATTTGGTGGTTGGGAATTGGATAAACTTCTTGTATCCATTGTAGGGGGTGTAAAGGACCTTCTATTCTTTTGTGTGTGTCCTTATAAATCATGTCAAACCCAAGGATTTTATTGCTCACTCCACACAACTATAACATGTGGAAGCTTAAGATGACACAATTGTTGCAATCTCGGGGTCTGTGGAAAATGTTGGATGTCAAACAACCCAAGTTCACTAAGGAATTTGATAAATTTTTCCATCACAAAAAAATGGATGAGGCAAGAGGACTCATAGGTCTTCATGTGTCTAATAATTTGTTGTTTCATATTGCGTAGTGTACAATAGCCAGAGAGGTGTGGGATAAGCTTGCTAAGTTGTATGGTAAGGTCAATCAGTTCAAAATATTGCAACTTGAAGCTGATTTCACCTCTCTCTCCCTAGATTCCTTTCCCACTATTCAGGATTTCCTTTCACAGTTCAAGTTGATTTTGTCACAATTGAAAGGATGTGGTCATGCCAAAAATGATCAGGAGTGTATTTTCTTGATCTTGTCAAAGCTGAGAGGACCCTTTCAAGTGTTTGCCTCTACCTTCTATTCTACTATGGATGTCATGGGAGAAGATCATAAGATGCCTTCATTTGAGGAGTTTTGTGATAGACTGATTAGGGAATGGGCCAAGTTGAGTTAGATAGATGCTCTTCCTAAGAGTTATGCCTTGGTGGCTCAATCTTCAAGTGGCAAGAACAAGAAACATAATAAGGATTCTAAGTCTAATGAGAAAGTTAAGGATCCTACTCCTAAGACCAAAACCTCTTCCAAAGAGGAACCATCACAAAAGAAGAAGATCAAATGTGCTTATTGTAAGAGATCTGGAAATGATGAGTATAGGTGTTATACTAAGAAGATTGATGAGCTTACTCACCTTGTTCAGAAGAACAATATCTCGCTTCCCTCATTAGAGTCTCCTTCTTTTGTATCTCCATTTGCATCATCATCCAAACCTACACTATATAAAGGAATGTAAGATTTGCTAATGGGATGAAAGTTAAAGCACTCTTGGCTTCCACTATTTCTAAAAATGGGCAATGGCTTCTTGATTCAGGTGCATCTTATCATATGTCATCTTTTATGGATATGTTCTCTTCTTTTGAGCCTTGTAGTTCACCTAAAATTTTGATGGGTAACAATACTTACATGAAATTTTGTGGAAAAGGTTCTATTGATATGGTGAAGAATCTTTTAATGATGTTCTTTATGTACCCTCCTTGACCACTAATCTTCTTTTAGTTTATCAAATTACTCATGGTGCACAAGGTAAGACAGTTGAATTCATTATTGAGCATGTATACATTCGGGACATACAGACTAAAGATATCATTGCTATAGGGGTGGTGGATCATGCATCTTTCTTATATTCTTTTTCTCATTTTATTCCTGATGATGGTGTTTCTTTGGTTGATGTTCATACCCTTCCATCAAGGGTGAATCATGTTTGTGAGGAGAAGTTTGGTCACTTGAATCTTGGCATTTGAGACTAGTGTTGAGATTCCTCCTCCTTCACCTCCTGCGAACTTCAAATTTGAGTTCTTCTCTTGAGTAGGTTGGTCATAGTTTTTCAGATCTTGCTTTATTGGATGAGTATAAATGGCAGACATCTCAGATTTGTTTGTGGAGTCTCATCTTGTAGATTTGGGAGACATACTTGAGGGGATTTCTCTCCTCTTTGATGATAGTTTCAGTGTGGTTGTTGATACATCTAGATTGTCTTTGGAGATTGATGAGCCTTCACTTGATTTGTCACATTTCTTGGTTATTTTTTATCATGATTATGTGGTGGATTATTCATGCTTGGAGACTCCTCCTCACTCTTCAGATATTTCTATTTGGAGACTTCCTTCCTCTTTTTCATTAGGACATATAGTGGCTTCATCATTTGATGGACTTGTTTCTTCATAAAGGGGGAGGAATTGCTTGTAGGCATTGGATCATCTTTTGTTTTCAGGAATATTTCATCAACATTAGAGCTTCTTCATTATGGAGGGGTTATAATATCTCTTTTTTCCTTCCTATTGAAGGAGCATTTATTTTATATACATGATGTATGTAGCCCTTGGGGGGTGTGATTGAGTCCTCCATCCATGCATCATTTTTTTTTTCTTTTCTCTCTTTTGGAGAGGGGTTTTTTCCCACATAGTTTTTCTCCCTTTCTTCGATTATGAGAGATTTCCTTTTTGCATTGTAAATGGGTACCTAACATGGTTGTGTAGTTGGGACCCATATTGCATCTTCATTCTGCATAATAATTCTCCCTATGTTTGCACTTAAGGGGGGGGAGTGTTAGTGTAGTGATTAAGTTTAACTTAGGTTAATCTCTCAGGTGGTTTTTTCCTGTAGGGTAGTTTTCTCACCCACTGCATTTTTACATGCCTTTAAAAGGTTGTACATTATGTAATTTATTGCATCTCAATTCATTTTTTTTCATTACTGGTGAAATAGCTTCTCTTGTTGCTTCTCTCATTCGTGTGAAGGTTTCTTTTGGTTTGTAGTTGCTCCTGGGTGCTTTGCTCTAATAGAATTAAGATTAGAATCAATTTTATTCAAGATCTAGAAAGATTTATTAGTTTTTTTAGTACATTTAACATACTAGATGCATGAATTTCAAGTTTGATCTTTTACCAACACAAACCCCTTGAATAAACAAATCACATATCTACTAGTAAACTACTCTAACACTATCATTCCTTGACACAAAGAAACTTAGAGTTTATTGATTACTATCTAAATCAATTACCTTTTCAAGAGAAGTAGAGTGATATTCATTTTACTTGAGTTGCATGTGTCACAAGGACCATCAACAATCATATTCTTCATGGGATGATAACTTTTGTCTAATGTTTTATAGTTAAATAGAAAAAAATATACTATCTTGGAGAGGATTCTCTCCAATAGTGCACTATATATTTTTAAAGTTTTTCAAAAAAATCAATCAACTTGATTTTTTATTCTAATAACCTACATTCAGTAGATTTAAAAGAAAATCATAATAAAACTAATCAAAATATTTTTTAACAAAATAGATTCTAGACTCTAAGATCTATAAAGGGTATTTTCATATTTTCATGAAAGCACCCTTGGTTGGACAAACTTAGAGTTGAAGTTAAAATTTTATTAAGTTTACCCTGAGTGGGGGGTTAAGCTACCAGATAGACAATTTTGGGTGAAAGTAATTTGACTAGAACTCTTTTACTTAAAAATGTTTTATCTAAAATATTATACATAAATTCAACCTAGTTTAAATTTTAAAATTAAATTATATTAATAAATAATTTTAGCTAAAAGGGTTTTGCTCAAAACTCTTTATGCGACATAATTGTCAAGTAGTTTTCAGTGAAAATATTTCACCTAAAACAATTTAGGGAGAAATTATTTTTCTCAAAACTATTTAGGGAGAAACTAATTCACCCAAAATTATTTAAGGTCAAACAATTTCACCTAAAACTGCTTTGTTGGCTAAAAGGTAACACAATTCTAAAATTTTACCCATCTATCCTCATTCTCTTTTTTGGAGATGGTTTTTTCTTAGGTTTCTCCTTTTCATTGCTTGTGAGAGGCTTGTATTGTACACATGAGTACCTCATCAAATTTAGTTTTCAAGACTCATGTTTTAAGTGTTTAGCGTACTCCCTAAGTATCACTTAAGGGGTGTTAGTGTGAAAATTATTTTTACCTATCTAGTTTACTTTTACCTAGTATATTTTTTCACACTACACTTAAGCTCATGCATATATTTTTATATTTTTGTCTCACCTCATAGGGACTTTATGCATGTTCTCACATGTGTCTTGTTCTACATGTTTCATATCTAATGAAAGTTTAGTTAATTGTATATCTTCCTTCCTCCTCCTTGTCTTACCTATACGAGGGACTCATTAAATAATTTGATTCACAATTTTTATGATAGTTTTTAAGTTTTCATTATGCAAGTTTATTTGTAGAGGTTATTGGATTTCTAATTCATTTAATTGCTACTCTAACATTATATTTTTATAGTTTATGCTAATTTGAATAAAGCTTCTAGATTAAGTTATATTTGAATTTTTTGGTATTAACATTTTGGATCACATTATGTGATCCTCATCAAAAAGTAGAGAACATAACATTTGAGAAAATGGTAAAATATAGACCATGGATGTCTAAATACATGTAGGGAGAGAAGACACATGCAAACCAAGGAACCTACCTAAGGTAGACTAAGAAATAAAAATGCACAATATGATATCCTCCCTTAGGGATATATGACAACATAATAGAAAAAATAAACAATTGAAAGAAAAATAAATTAGAAAGAAATCAATTAGTAATATAAAAATTCATAATTACATAACTAAACATATTCTTTAGGCATATAAATAGCACACCATAAAAGAAAGAAATGAACTATACAATTGCACGATATAATTGACCCAAATATAGGGATAAAAGTAACAATTACAATAGAAAAACCTACAAACTAAAGAATAGCAATTGAGAGAAAGTAAATAAACAATACATAGAACTATGGATATGACTATGTGTGTGTATAATGCAAAGAACTAAACATACCTTTTATCTTTTTTTCTATTCTTATGTCGTCTTAATTTTACTATATAAATGCATGCTTAATTATATATACAAATATATGCATTCATTTATTTGAGTTTCCACATTTATATTTCCATAATTTATATTAATGATTCTCTCTTATCCACCATTATATTTTCTCATTTTGATCTATATTTCTTATCCTTTAATCCTTTGTCTTGTTTAATTTTTCTTTTGCTTGTTTATTAATTTATAGTGATTGGTTTTAGTTATTCTTTCTAGTTTTTCATGTTTCTATATTTTGATAGTTCTTTCTTGTTTTAGATCATGTCTTTGTGTTTCATTGTGGATGTGCTTATTTTCTTACATTTTTCACATGTGTAGTCTTGTCTTCATATTCTTAGGTTTGATTCCATTAATTATTCTTTGTTTCTTCTTTGTGTCAATTGTGGATTTTCTCTCTCTTGTATTTGTATTTTCAATTGCCTTATCCTCTATATTTTTCTCATTGTTTCCCCTCATTTTTATTATATTGACCACTTTGATTTATATATTGTTTCATGTTTATATGCATTTACTCATATAAATATATACATATATTTACATATGTATCTATATACTTTTATAACTTTATATATATGTATATTTAGTTATAATTTTTGTCTTAGGGATCCTCCCACCTTTATAGCCATTTTTCATATTCATTATATATGCTAATAGTATATAGTCACTTATATTTTGTCTTTAGTTATTGTGTTCGTAATTATTTACAAATATAGTTATCTACTTCTCATCTCCCTATATATTTGTGTTCTTATTTATTCATTTATATTGTATATTTATCTTAAGAGTCTTCCCGTTTTTATTGTCACACACACACACACATTCTTTCAATTGCTATTCTTTAGTTTTTAGCCTTGTCAGCCTATTGATTACAATTTATATCCTTCATTTGAGACAATTATATTGTATAATTTATAGTTCATTTTTTTTATTTATGATGTACCATTTATATACATAAAGGATATGTTTAATTCTATAATTATACATTTTTTCCTTTACAACTGATTTCTTTCTTATTTATTTTTGTTTTTATTGTTTATTTCTTATATTATCATATTTTTTATTATTTTGTCATTTATTTTTTAGGAAGTATATTGTGTATTTTTATTTCTCAACTACCTTAGTCGGCTCCTTGGTCTATGTGTCTTTTCTCTTTACTTATATTTAGACAGCCGTGATCTGCAATTTACCATTTTCTCCTTTTACTCTATACTTTGAATAATAAATCACGGAATGCAATCTGAAATATTAATATTAAAAAATTCACATATTTTAATCTGAAATTTTTATTTAAAAAAATATTTTTGAATTGTTACCATATCACTGGGTTTAAATTTAACGGGCAAGGTGCTGACTAGTGCCCGTCAAGTAATATTTTATGATTGCTACTCACTAGAGCATAGGCTTTTAAATGTCAAAGACACTTTAAAGCTTTAAAAAAATCTCCCAAAAGCAGAATATATTATTTACATTGATGCAAACTTCAAATATCTTTTGCCGTATAGCAGAGTTAAAAAACAGCGAAATACGGTTCATAGAATTTGATAAAATAGCGAGTAGTATGAAAGCGCAGTGCCACGTGGTGTGATACGTGGAATGAAAAAGAAAGGGTTGAGGACAAAAAAAAATGCATTTTGTGGATTGTGCTCACGCCTCTTGTAGGTATCTGTGGACTAAATGTGTTTCAAAAACATTATTATCCACCCGCACATCAGAGGTGAATAACGATTGGAGGATTTGAACAAGTTGTGTGTAGATTCTACACTTAGTGTACTAGATGCCAAGGTTGATGCAACTTGGGGGTGGGTTAAGTCCACAACCACACAACATTTAACCACTCTAGAATAATCATGTGTAGCGAATGAAGAGATCAGATCGGATTTGGAAGCTTGGAAAGATCGGATTGTGGGGAAGAAAATAATAATATTTATTAATTGGTGAGACATATGCACGAAGGCGACGGGGCGTGGGGAGGAGCCGCATTTGGAAAGTTCATGTTTGTGAAATCCGACATGGTTAGCACCCACCACACCAGTCACTTTCGGGGTTAAAAGAAACCGCACCCCAGGTTCCACTAAGGGGTAATATGGGGACAATGTGATCAACAATGAGGTTTATCTTGTATTAAAAAAATTGACTGGCTCCACGTGGAAGCATACGTGTATGGCCCCACAAGCACCCAGTGGAGACAAGCAACACGTATTAGGTCCTTAGAAAACAAATCCACGAGGTCTGCGTGGGGTCGGGGCGTGACGTCATGAAACCCAAGTCGGCGAAGGACACAAGGCAGGTCCCATCCACTAAGAGCCGGACGCGACGGAGCTTTCACGGCGGCTCGCCGTCAAAGTCGTCAAGAAAAGAAAGAGACGCGTGCGTTGACGCCGGCGGCGAAGGAAGATTCCGGAAAACTCCTTTAGCATTGCTTGTGTTATTCCGCGCCTTTTTTGACGGTTTTAGGTCGGCCGAATTTTGTAACTTGTGGCGCAAGATCGGGCCTGGCCTACGGGCCCATGGGCCTCGGAATCTCCGGATACGCACAATAATAATGCACTTGTTCTTCTATTCCATGCGCCTTTCTTCTTGCTTTAGCTTGGACGCGAACGGGCCTCGTGTAATATTCTAAGAAAACGGCTCCCGTCGAGAGTTACGTATCCACTACGGTCATATGAAGGACCCGGGCATTTTCTGTGGAGGGGCATTCGGAGAAGGTTACTTTACGGGGACCTTTTGACCCCCTCCTTTATTAGTGTAAAGCAACCGCGGGCGTTTTTTTTTCTTATATAAAAATTGAAACAAAGGTGGGCTACGCCGTTGTGTTGGGTTATAAAAATTTGGTCCAAGGGGGTTTTGTGTTTTTTTTAAGGAGGAGAAGGAGAAGTGGTTCGCGGTGAACTAAACTTGAAGGGTTGAAATCCAGAGATTTGCGCCGTCGGAAAAGAGCAGAAACGAATTTGCAGACGCTTGGCTGCTTCTTCTTTTAGAGAGGTAATGCATTGGCAGAGATTGTAATTAGTCTGGTCAATTCTCGTTATGCTATAAAGTCGGAGCTTTAATGGTTCTCTGTGATTTCAGCAGCGGCTTTTGTGGAGCTGCTACAGCCGTTTTATTTTAAGGGGTTTTATACAGGTAATGCGGAGAAATTCGACTATTTGATTTGAATACCGCCGCTTTGATTACTCAATGCCCTTTTTTTGAGTCGGTTCAATCGTGTTTATGTGCAGGGGTAGAACTGGCTATCGAAAGTCACAGCAAATTTAGTCTGCTCAAGACTAGAAGAAAGAAGGTTATGGTATGCCTCTGCAAGAGCCCTGCTTTTTTGGTCTGTATTTGTCTCCTTTGTGATTTTTAAGCCTCTGATTTTGACGTTTGCTTTTCTGGACAGGTTGGACCGATGTTGTCCCTGTGCAATGAGCACATAGGGCCGCCATGGCTAAGGCCCCTGCTAGAGACGAGCTTCTTTGTGCCCTGCAAAGTCCATGGAGATTCCAGTAAAAGCGAGTGTAATATGTACTGTCTCGATTGTATGGGCCGCGCATTGTGTTCCTATTGTCTCAACCGCCATAAAGACCATTACATTGTCCAGGTTTGTGAAAATTTCAGCGGTGAAGGCTTTATTTGGATAAATTTAAGAAACTCGGAAATGGCTTATCTTTTTCCCTTCCTTGTGTGCAGATACGGCGGTCGTCCTACCACAATGTTATTCGTGTTTCAGAGATTCAGAAGGTGCTGGACATAAGCGGCGTGCAGACATATATCATTAACAGTGCAAGAATTGTGTTTCTGAACGAGAGGCCTCAGCCCAGGCCAGGAAAAGGCGTTACAAATACTTGTGAAATATGCGCTCGTAGTCTTCTGGATTCCTTTCGGTTTTGCTCCCTGGGCTGCAAGGTAAAATTCGCCCGTAACGGCTTTCTCTATTTAGTACCCGTTACAATTCTCATTTATTAAAGGAATTTGACATTTAATGTGGTTTTAAATTATGCAGTTGGCAGGAATCGAGCGAATCAGGGACGCGACATTCCTTCTACAGTCGAAGCATCCAAGAGACAGAGAAGCCCTGATTTTGCGAACGGGAGCGTCAGAATCTGAGGACTCCTCAACGCACAAGAGGCCCAGATTTTCGAAGAGCCTATTCCACCGCTTTACAGAGGACGCCATCAATGCAGAGATTACGTCGACTTACACATCACCGTCTTATCCAGAATACACGTTCAACGACGACTCTGCTGCCAAGTTCCATTACAGCAGCCCCTGCATCAAAACTGAAAGTAATGTCCATGATATTTCTCCGCCCACGCCACCAATGGTGATCAACCACAGAAGGCGGAGAAAGGGAATTCCTCACAGGGCCCCTCTCTCCAGTTAAAAAGCTGAATTTCTGTTACACTTACTGCTGTTAGTCATTCCACGTCCCAAATCCACTGTAGATAGATACCTGTATTTGTCACAAACATATCCAATCTTTTCTTAGGGTATAAGACTTTTGACATGGGAATGAATGTAGTGTAGTTAGAGGCGTACATACATATAGATCATAATGCTTTTTTATGTAAATACATAAAGCAAGCATGAGTATACATACGGTCGGTTGGGTATACAGCGTTCTAATTCTTGGATGTTGCCCTTGTGTGAAATAAGTTAAAAATACGTATGTACGTATTGCAGATCGCTCTCGCGGTTGACAGTGTTGTGTATAATACCTAAATAATGTATAGGGACAGATTCTTTGAATCTTCAAAGAGGTCACTGCCTTCTCAATGTTGACGCGATAATAAACATAGTCCGTTCATGTATCCTTTGTAATATTACATATAAATTAAATAATAGTAAAGTTTTTATAGAGTAATATCATTGGTGCGGATTCCTAAAATTTGATTTGTTTATATGGACTTGCATGTCATGCGCCATGCATCATTAAGTGCCATGACAGCTCTCTTTTATTAATCTCTTCTAAACTATTACCTAATTTATTCTAATTATATCTTCTCTATTATTTGAACCGACTTCGTTTCATTATGAGGTTGGAATTAGGTCATATCGTATAAATATACCATGAAAATAAAACTTTTTCATTTCTTTTGTATTAACACAGCCTTTCGACGGCTGAGAGCATTTTCCAATTGATAACATATTAAAAACAGGTAAAGTTATATTTTTGAGAAATGATATTTTGCTTGGATAGCACTCAATTTTGACGGGAGAAAATGTGATTAATAAATAATTTCCAAAAGCACACTATTTTGCTTAGATTTTATTTTAATGAAGCACACCACTTTGACCCGCAATTGTGAATAATGCGCTTACTACCACGGGGGCAAGTCATAGTCTTGGAATGCATGATTAGCTAACAAGTTTTAGCCACGTTTCATTTATCTCTAATTTAGAGCCTTCCAAGCTAAGGAATCAATTGTTTGTCCACGTTGCACCTTGTTGGCGCTTTACATCTTTCTTGGGTTGCTTCGTCAAATCATGCACTTCCATCTCGTATTTATATTGAATGACTTTGTTTCTTCTGTCTTTGTCTATTGTAGACGCTCTGGCTTTTATTCCTGCGTTATATTTATCCAACATTTTATAGTTTATTTTGAGAATGACAACAAAGACTTTTAAACCCTTTCACTCAACAATGTATCATATAAATATTGTGTAGGAATAAAAGTATTCTCACATAAAATATCTAGGGGATAAAGCAATAAATTGAACAATGATGGTTAAGCAAGTAATTTAGAATTTTTAGAAATATCTTGCGAAGATTTATAAAGATGATTGGAGTATTTAATTATAAAGTTTTGATATTGAATTATGATCGATCGGATTTAAAGATTTATTTAGTGTATTATTAGTAATAATGTGTTACAATATAATAAATATCATAGTTTTTGTGTTTCAATGATATCTACACTATGAATTCAGAGGGACTTCTACAACATAATTGTACATAAAAACATGGCATATAATCTATATACCAAGTCATGTATATATAAGTCAAGGAAACTTAGAAAACTAAGAAAAGTTTTATAAAACCATGGTCTCTCAAAATCATGAATCACAAAGAAGTCCAAGTGGTCCACATTCAAACCATATACTCCAACTCCAAGTGTAACTCTCCATAAATAAATATTGAAGATATAAACTTTATCTTGTTTATTTCTTTTATCATGACACTAATTTCTATATGTGTGAGAGAAGCTATTTATGGATTAGATTGTGTAAGCTTTTTTTGGATCAACGTTTCGGATCACACTCTGTGATCCATCATCAGTATAGAGAGCTCAAGGAGATGAAAAAGGTTTGTTGCAGACCCAACAGGTATAAAAAGAGGCAAAAAGATGGTAGAGGGATAGAAGGCACAAGGCCCAAGAGAGACAAACCTTTTTCTCTTGGGCCTTGTGCCTTCTATCCCTCTACCATCTTTTTGCCTCTTTTTATACCTGTTGGGTCTACAACAAACCTTTTTCATCTCCTTGAGCTCTCTATCCTGATGATGGATCACGGAGTGTGATCCGAAACGTTGATCCAAAAAAAGCTTACATAATCTAATCCAGAAATAACTTCTCTCATATTCTTATGGATTGTGGAAATCTAATAACATTGGTTCTATATGTATTTTCTCTATTAGATCTTGCAATTATTTTAGCTTCCCTTCATAGTTTTGAAGATCTTATTAAGAAATACAATCATCTCGATTATTATATTTCTTCTAAATGTTTCATTTTTATTCACTATAATTTCAACAAATCTCTTTCTATTTCTATTTATTATCTCGAGAAGATATTATCCTTCTTGGCACCTTGACACCTTTATTCTCTTGTTGTCTATACATAAAATCACTACACACTATGTAAAAGCCACTTAAAGCTTCTTTTACAAGCATCTTATAAATCTCCATTTATCTCTATATGTGTTTTTAGCTCCTTTGCATAGAGCATTCTATGGTAAGAGCACACACATCCAATATTTTTTAGACTATAGGTGGAAATTGAAAGATTAAAATTGAGTGTAATTGAGGCAAAATCCCATGCAATCTTAAATTTATTTCTTATTCATTCTTAGAGTTCATATTTATATATTTTTGTCTAGACTTGTATTATCTATTTTGCACAAATCTTTCTATTTTGCAGGTCACAAATTTTTATTTTGAAAGATTTGTGCCTATATAGATAGACTGTACCATGTTTGTGCTACCATCTATGTTCTTTTTTTCTCCTAGAGCTATTCCTTCTATTTGTTTATCATTCCCAACTATGGGTTGGCATCCAAACTATCAACTAATGAATCAAGGACGCCCATTATCTCCCTCTTTTATTTTCTTAATTTAAACAAAAGACCATTTTCTTTATTTAGTTTTATGACTTTGTTAAAGCAATTTCATTTTGGAAAAGAAAAGCAAAGTGCTAAATTAAATTAAGTTTCTTGTTACTTGATTATATTTCCATCTTTCTAAAAGCAAGTAATTGTGTTAGAGTAATCATGCATTAGCTTATAATTAATTAATCTTTAATTAATTATTAGTCTAATTTATTCTCATGCACTTAAGCTAAACTTAGGAGTGATTTTGTATGTTAACTAGAGAGCTATTATTAGATCATTTTGTCTCATTGCATGAGATGTTGACACTTGTCATGATCTGATCCCTTTCTCATCTACGGTTGCTCCTATATAGCACTCAACCCTCACTATATTATTTGGCCTTTGATAGAACTCTCAACCTTTGAGGAATTTTGTTTTCCTTGAAGATTCTTGAGGTTCATTCTGTAACTTTTTCTTGTTGAGGAATATTGTAATTCTTTGTTTGCAAATCTCTTATGTGGAAGGTGTTTTGTTCGTTATTTAATCTTGTGGCTCGTGTTTTTCAAAATTTTAACATGGTAATCAGAGCATGATTCAGCTAACCACTTCTCAATTTATGAAGTTTTTTTTCAACAAGGGTTACATGCATTAGATCTAGATTCTCCATTGTTTATTTTGCAATTTTTTGAGGTGGGTGGTTTTTAGGTGCATTTTGGCATGAAAAGGACCTTACTGTTGTATTTAGAGTCGTCGAAAAAGTCAGATTTGTTTTTTGTTTGGCTTGATTTGGATTCTTGAAGTTAGATCTACAAGGGTTTCAAACGGTTGTTTTTTTTCCAGATTCGGAGGGTGGCTGCGATTTCAGAGCATTTTGAGTTGAAAAGAACCTCATAGTTGCGTTCAAGAGGTTGATTCGATGAATTTTGACTATAAAATTGTCAAATTTTGTTACAGGAGTCTTAGGGGATTTTCTTTTTTACTAGGGGCCCTGGTATGGCCCTTGTACGACTATCATATGGATTTTTTTATAAATTATTTTAATAAGCGATGCACTTATCAAGTGTTGGGTGCATGCCCACAATTTTTTTTATTATTTTTTTAAATTTGAAAATTTAATGGAGGCACAGGGAACCTTTTAGATTCCAACAAATATTTTGTTCGAGAAATTTTCATGGAGAATCTCTACAGTATCTTCTGTTAGCCAACACTTCTGCAAGGCCAGATTTTTTCAGTACCTAGGGAATATTCCTTGAATATTCTGTTGATGTCATGTTGATGTCAACATAACATCAATGGTGTAGATGTTGGCAATGGCCCCTTTGAACCTTCCTTGTGCCCTAAAGAAGGTGTTTTTTTCTTTTGGTCATAACTTGGGCATACAATATCGAAATTGGGCGAACGAGATATTGTCGGAAAGCTGGTTCCACCATATTTTTAGTGATGTGGGTCTCATCACTTGTTTTTGTTTTTGGTGCATTCTGCAACCTATTGAAGTTAGAGGTGTTTTTTTAGTCTTGAGCTCATAAATTTTGACCTGTTTCTCTATTTTTCGTTATTCTAACAGTGTTGGGACAATCTTTCAAAGCTCTTCATAGCCACCCATGTACTTTTTCCAGAATTCTCTCTAAGTAAATTTTATTTAGTTTTTGGTGTTTTCACATTTTGGTGAATTACTTAGATGTCTTAGCTCCTGGAAACTTTTCATTTTCATGGGATGACTCATTTTTTGTTGTTCTTTATGTATTTCTAATATTATGTCCTATTTAGGCATTGTAGACATCCTTTTCATGCACATTTTCTTTTGTAGATGCATTGAAATAAAGTGTCATTTTGGTGTATATTGTTTGGGGATTTTGCACATCCTGTTGTGCCTTTTGTAATCGCACTATCATATAAAGTGTCATGGGGGGGTTGATGTTTTCCTTTGGTTTTCCATCACATCTTTTTCAAGTGACTATCCCTTCTACGATAGTAGTGAATCCCAATGATTCTTGCCTCATGTGCGTGTACCTTAGTTTGCACACCCTTTTATTTGCAGGTTGTTTCTCCTACATGCACTTCTTGGTTTCACACAATTTCAATGTACATTTCATGGCTCTCCCTTTTCAGCATCATGGGGGTTTTCTACTATTGGTGCTAATGCTTCTTTGGTTTCATGGTTTGAAGTGATCTATGTATACAGTTCTTGTTCCTATGTACTAGTCAGATGCAACATGTACATTAGCAGATGGTTACCTTGGATTTCAATGAGATGGAACACTTACCATATGGACACTCTTGCATTCCTAATTTTTAGAGGAAACCTTCCATTTTCATTTGATTAGAGACTATTGGTACCTTTATTTTCAACTTGCATCTTGCATGTTGAGTAGTGTCATTGGGTTTACTCATACAGTTTCATGTGCCATTTGTATCTTTGAGTTCTCTATGTTTTCCTTTGTGTGTCATTTGACTCAAGTAGTGTCGTTGGAGACACTCATGTAGATAATTATCTCTCTCTTGATTTGTCTTCTTCAAACTATTGGTACCTGTATTTTCAACTTGCAGATCTTGCATGTTGAATAGTGTTGGTGTCACTCGCACAGATTCATGTACCATTTGTATCTTCGACTTTCAGATGTTTGCCTTTGTTTTTCATCTAATTAAAGTAGTATCGTTGGGGGCACTTATACAGATTATTGTCTTCTTGATCTTGGCATTTGTATCTTTGAATTCTAGAGGTTTTCCTTTGTTTTCCATTTGATTTGAGTAGTGTCGTTGGGGGCACTCATGTAGATTCTTGTTATCTTGATTCTGATCATCATTTTTTTAGAGGAGGTTCTTCATTTCAACATTATATCAGTCATCATTCGATAGCAGTCTACAACTTATTCGTGCTTTAGTGATGTTCTACATGTTCCTCTTGTTTTTGGGACATTGATTTGGAGGATTTTTCAGTTCTTCATTCACCTTTCTCTCTTTTGGAGAGGATTTTTTCCCATGTAGTTTTCACCTTTTCTCTAGTTTTGAGAGATCTTTTGTTTGTACATGGGTACCTCACCAAGCCTTGTTTGTCGAGACCCATCATGCATTCTATTTTTAGGGTTTTTAGCTACTCCCTAGGTTCATCTTAAGGGGGGTGTTAGAGTAATCATGCATTAGCTCATAATAAATTAATCTTTAATTAATTATTAGTCTAATTTATCCTCATGCACTTAACCTAAACTTAGGAGTGATTTTGTATGTTAACTAGAGAGCTATTATTAGATCATTTTGTCTCATTGCATGAGATGTTGACACTTGTCATGATCTAATCCCTTTCTCATTTACGATTGCTCCTAAATAGCACTCAACCCTCATTGTATCGTTTGGCCTTTGATAGAACTCTCAACCTTTGAGGACTTTTGTTTTCCTTGAAGATTCTTGAGGTTCATTCTGTAGCTTTTTCTTGTTGTGAAATATTGCAATTTTTTGTTTGCATATCTTGCATGGAGGGTGTTTTTATTCATTGTTTGATCTTGTGGCTCATTTTTTTCATAATTTTAACAAATTGAACATAGTCTAATTAGCACACTTAGAGGATAGAAGAGAAAGTAAGAAACCTTGCATTTTAAAAGATAATTCCTTCTATTTTTACACTTTGGTAGTCTTATTATTACAACATATTTTTCATGGTAGAATACTCTTAATCTTCTAAAATATTTCTTAGAGGTTATGCATTTCACCTATTCACTAGTAACCCCCTAGACAATGGCTTCTTAGAACCATCATATGATCAACGACACATGGAGGAGAGTTTTTTGGTATGTGGCGACTGATCATGCAAATATTGTACACTTGTAATGTATCAATGGGGTTTGGGGCATCGTCCCAATTTTTTTTCCCATGATTGACACATCAAAGTTTTTTCCCGTTGACACGTCAAGGTTTTCTTGTTAACACGTCAAATGGAAAAAGACCTTGTAAAGCCCTAATTCTAGAAGGTTCCAATTTAAAGCTTGTTATAAGCGGCTGCCAGGATGTATGTTGTGGCATGGTGTTCACAAGATTGTAATCTGTTTTGTATTGGATAATAAAATCATTGGATGGATGAGTTTCTATGGATGTAGCCTATATTGGGTGAACCACGTTAAAATTTTGTGTTGATCTCTTTTGTGTTATTCTTCATTGTTATTTCTAGGTTATTTAATCTACATATAATTGCCAACGTTTATTGCTCCAATCTGCTTGAACCCTAACAACTCTAGTATTAGAGTCGCGTGTATTTTGATCGATTGGTAGGAAACCTCTAGATTTGAGTGGGAGCAATGGAAGAAGGAAAATTCAAGGTTGAGAAGTTCAATGACCAGAATTATCAATTATGGAAGGTGCAAATGGAAGATTATTTGTATCAAAAGGATCTATGGTGGCCATTGCAAGGAAAAGAAAAGAAACAAGCTGTGATGTTTGATGAAGAATGGGAGATTCTAGATAGAAAGGCACTAGGAACCATTCGGTTGTGCCCGACACTATCTATGGCATTCAATATAACAAAAACAAAGACAACAAAGGATTTGATGACTGCTTTGGCTAAATTGTATGAAAAACCCTCAGCCTCAAATAAGGTATTCCTCATGAAGCATTTGTTTAATTTGAAAATGATTGAAGGTGGATTTGTGATAGATCATTTAAATGATTTTAATATAATTACTAGTCAGTTAACTTTTGTAAAAGTGAATTTTGATGAAGAGGTGAGGGCTCTCTTGGTTTTATGTTCTTTGCCAGAAAGTTGGAATAACTTGGTAATGGCTATAAGTAACTCTGTCTTTGGTTCAAATACATTGAAATTTGATGATGTTGGTGTTATCCTTAGCAAGGAAATGTGATGGAAAAGCATAGGTGAGATTTCAACATCAGGTAATGCTTTGATTGTAGAGAACAGGGGAAGAACAAAGGAGAGAGGAAAAGGCCCAACAAATCATGGTAAGTCACAAGGGAAGTCAAAGAAAGGTAGATCTAAATCCAGAGGAAGAATGGATTGCAGGCACTGTGGAAATCTAGGACACTTGAGGAAGGATTGTTGGTCTCGAAAGGGAAAACAAGGAGATGAACAACATGATGACAGTGAGGAAGCTAATGTTGCAAGTGATAAATCATAGGATGCTTTAATTCTATGTTTAGATAATGCTAATGATTCCTAGGTAATAGATTCAAGGGATTCATTTCATGTCACACCCCATAGGAAATAATTTGTATATTATGTTCAAGGAGATTTTGGATAGGTACATTTGGGTGATGATGAACCCTGTCAGATTGTTGGAAAAGGAAATATAAAAATCAAGTTGTAGAATGGAAATGAATGGTTGCTACATGAGGTAAGGCATGTTCCAAATTTGATAAGAAATCTAATTTCTACAGGACAACTAGGTAGTGAAGGCTGCATAGTTACCTTTTTAGACAAAGTCTGGAAGGTCACTAAAGGTGCATTAGTAGTAGCTAAAGGTGAAAAGGTAGGAACATTGTATTTGTGTACTAGTAATACTTATTCTACCTTAGTTGCTATAGAAACAATTGCTACTGAGACAATTATAACACTTGCTATAGGGACAAAAAATAGAATTGTGGCATCATAGATTTAGGCACATGAGTGAGAAATGGATGATGATCCTTCACTCCAAAAATTTGCTACTAGGTCTGAAGTAGATTGACTTGGGGTTCTGTGAAAATTGTGTTTATGGAAAATAGAAAAGAGTCTGATTTCTCAAAGTTGGGAAAGAGAAGAAGAGTGAGAAATTAGAGCTTGTGCATTCAAATGTATGGGGACCATCTCAGGTATCTTCTCTTGGTGGCTTTTTCTATTATGTTACTTTTATTGATGATGCAACTAGGAAAACATGGGTGTCTTTCCTAAAACAAAAATAAAAAATATTTGAAACTTTTAAAAAGTGGAAAGCTTTGGTTGAGAATGAGACATGAAAAAAGTTGAAGTGTCACAGATCTAATAATGGAGGCGAGTATTGTAGTAGAGAATTTGAAAATTATTGTTCATACAATGGAATTCGTAGGTAGAAAATAGTTCCTGAAACCCCACAAGAAAAAAGTGTGTCTAAGAGGATGAATAGGACCATTATGGAGTGTGCAAGGAGCATGAGATTGCATACTAGACTACCCTTATAGTTTTGGGAAGATGTTGTACATACTGTTGTTTATTTAATAAACAGGGGACCTTCAAATCCTTTGAATGGTGGCATTCCAAAGGAGGCATGGAAAGGTAAAAAGGTAAACTATTCATTTATGAAAACCTTTGGTTGTGAAGCTTTTTTCCATGTTGATATTAAAAATAGAACCAAGCTTGAGGCTAAGTCTAAAAAATGTACTTTCATTTGATATGGAGTCGATGAATTTGGTTATTAGTTATGGGATTATAAAAATCATAAAATCATTAGGAGCAGAGATGTTATATTCAATGAGAAGGTCATGTATAAGGATCAATTGTAGGAAAAGAAGCATGAACAGGATAAAAATGAATATGTGGTGTTGGATGAGATTTCAGAAAATAAAATGCCAATGGTACCTGATGCTCAGCAACAACAAGTTATCCCACAAACTCCTGCAAGTGTTAGATGTGCTACAAGGATAACTAGACCTCCAGAAAGATTTTCTCCATCCTTATATTCTATATTATTAACTGATTCTAGTGAACCTGAAGGTTATGAAGAAGCAATGTAGGTGGATACAAAGAAGCAGTGGGAGCTAGGCATGAAAGAGGAAATGGATTCCTTGTTGCAGAATCAGACTTGGGACTTAGTCCAATTGCCTACAGGTAAAAGAGTATTGCCTAATAAATGGGTTTACAAGTTGAAGGAAGAAGATGGAGACAAGAAAAAATATAATGCTAGACTCGTGGTAAAAGGTTTTGCACAGAAAAAAGGTATAGCTTTTGATGAAATATTTTATTCGGTTATAAAGATGACTTCTATTAGAAGTATTCTAAGTCTTGTGGTTGCCAAAGAATTGCATCTTGAACAACTAGATGTGAAACCAACATTTCTCCATGGGGATTTGGAAGAGGGAATATACATGTGTAGCAACCACAGGGATATGAGGTCAAGGGTAAGGAGGAATTTGTGTGCAAGTTAAATAAGAGTTCGTATGGCTTGAAGCAAACGCCTTAAAAATGGTATTTGAAATTTGATAGTTTTATGGCTGAACAAGGTTACAAAAGATGTCATTCTAATTATTGTGTTTATTTTAAGAAATTGGGTAATGGAAACTATATTATCTTGTTGCTTTATGCTAATGACATGCTTGTTTCTGAGTCTAACATGCAGCATATTAATAAACTTAAGAATAAATTAGCAAATTCATTTTCTATGAAGGATTTGGGTGTAGCAAAACAAATCCTTGGTATGAGGATCACATGGGACAGAAAAAACATAAAATTATTTTTGTCTCAAAGTGAGTATGTAGAGAAGGTGTTGTAGACACTTAAAAATATCTTTAATGATACACACACTTGAATTTGATCACTAATGTTGTTTCATCCTAAATTTCATCTTATTTTCACTTGTTTGATTAAATAATCCTAATTATTTAATTAAATGCTTCATTTTCATCTATTAATCTAATTGACCTAAATGGGTTAATTCACCCCCTCTCATACTAACATTTCACCCTATTTAATTAAATAATGAAAATTATTTAATTTAAACCCTAATTCCTCTTATTTAATTAAATAACCCTAAGCTATCTAATTGAATATCATATTTGTTTCCCCTTTCATTAAAATCAATAAATTAATGAATATCACTTTATCCTCCATCTTACACATTTAAATTTAGTTTTAATAAACTAAATTGCTAATTTCCCTCCATCCACTTGCATAGGAAATATTCCAAAGGAATATTCTCCTATTTGGCTCCAAAATTGGAATGATTTCTTTCAAAAAAACTTTGTAACAAACTTTCAAAGTTGTTACAAAGTGTGTTTGTTTGAATCATTCTCAACCCTTGATCTTTTCTTAATCCATATCAACTTGCATTCTCAACCCTTGATGGGAATAGGTATCCACCTTTGTAGAGAAAACTTATGCTATTGAAAATCACACTCATTTGCATCCATGTTTTATGTTTAAAAGCATTTTAGGTTAATTTTCATGCATTGTTAGCGTAGCATCCATTAATGGCTTCCATGGTAACTTAGTCAAGCATCCATTTAGCATATTTTGGAATTAGGACTTGTATCTTTGAATCTTACATACATTTAGAATATATTTGCACACATTTACAACATACATCTTAGCATATATCATGTTAAATTAGATTTCATCATGTTTCACATATATCTCTCATCAGTTTCATTAGTTTTCTTCAATGAAACTGATTGAAACAAGCTCATTATCCAAGGGATTAGGAAAGGGTCACCATTCCACATCAATGCGACACCACTCCCCCATTAGGATAAGATTCAATGTCTTAGAATAGATGTTTTTCAAGCTTTCGTATTTTAGAATGTTAGTTTTAATGGCTTCTTCATTTTTATTAATATTGAATATCTTATTGGGATTGATGCTTAGTGGATTAAATATGCCTTGAATTCATATGAATCAAGTGTATTTAACCTATACTATTTCATTGGTCACAAGTTTTGAAAAGGTTTAACATGCAGAATGAAAAAGTAGTTAGTACACCTTTGCCTAGTCATTTTAAGTTGACTAAGGAGATGTGTCCAAAGACACAAGAGGAGGAAGACAAAATGTCTAAGATACCATATGCATCAGCTGTTGGTAGATTGATGTATGCAATGGTATGCACGAGGCCAAATATTGCACATGCAGTGGGAGTTGTGAGCATGTATATGAGCAATCTGAGAATGAAACATTGGAATGCGGTAAAATGGGTTCTTCGATATTTGAGAGGTACTACTTCAAAGAAACTATGTTTTGGAGGAAAAAATTATGCTTTAAAAGGATATGTTGACTCTGATCTGGTAGGTGATATTGATAGTAGGAGGAGTACTACAGGGTATGTTTTTACTATAGAAGGTACTACAGTCAGTTGGATTTCAATGCTATAAAAGGTTGTTGCACTTTCAACCACTGAAGCTGAGTATGTTGCTGCTATGGAAGCTAGCAAGGAGATGATTTGGTTACAACATTTTCTAGAGGAATTGGGGCAATGACATGAAGATTACCCTTTGTACACTGATAGCCAAAGTGCCATTCATCTTGCTAAGAACTCATCCTTGCATTCAAAAACTAAGCACATACAACTTAGATACCACTTCATTCGATCAATTTTGGAGGATGGATAGTTGAAGCTAGAGAAAATTCACACAAGTGAGAATCCTGCAGATATGTTGACAAAGGAAGTTACATGGGAGAAAATTATTTCCTCATCAATTTTCGTTGGCCTTCATGAATGATAATGGTGGACATAAGAAACCAGCCAAACTTGTAATCCTGTGGGAGCTGCAAGTGCAACAGTGTCGTCTAGGATCAGTCTCCAAGTGGGAGAATGTTTGGTGTGGAGCTTGATTAGTCTCCAAGTGGGAGATTGTTGGCATGTGGTGACTAATCATGCAAATATTGTACACTCATAACCTATTAATGAGGTTTGGGGCATCGCCCCAATTTTTTTTTCTCATTGACACATTAAGGTTTTTTTCTTGTTGACACATCAAGGTTCTTTTCCCGTTGACACGTCAAGGCTTTCCCATTAACATGTCAAATGAAAAAAAGACCTTGTAAAACCCTAATTCGAGAAGGTTCCAAAAATCTTGTTGTAAGCAGTTGGAATGTATGTTGTCACATGGTATTTGCGAGATTGTAATATTTTTTGCACAAGATAATAAAATCATTGGATGGATGAGTTTCTATGTCCATGTAGCCCATATTGGGTGAACCACGCCAAAATTTTGTGTTGATCTCTTTTGTGTTATTCTTCATTGTTATTTCTAGGTTATTTAATTTGCATATAATTGCTAATGTTTATTGCTCCAATGTGTCTAAAGCCTAACATAGTTCCAACTATGGATCTCAAGATTCTATTTAAGTGGGATTCCCTTTTCCATGTGGATACATGTATTGTTTACAATATCATATAAATATTAACTAATTGGACTAAATCTCGGATGTGTAAGGTATACAATGACACATAGTCCTCTAGTCATAGCAATCTCCCACTTCTTAGATATGCTCATACTTTGGCTTTATATTTCCTTTGTTTTATCCCTACTATTTCTTTAGTCCTAACTACCCACACCTTAATTATATTTGTTAGTGGGTGGATATTTGGTGGTTGAAAGGGTAGTTGATTTATACTCTATATGTGCATAAATGTATGATTTTAAAATAGATGAGAGTATGAGATTACTTTCTATATGACCTCAAAATGGAATGATTGCAAAAGCATGAAATATAAGCAATAAATAAATAAATTACAATCAAACAAGATCAAAACATTGAAGTAATAAGATGAATTGAATTAAAGGGATGCAATCAATGAAAACACAATATAATTCAACTTAGTACAACTCCATTTCTCTCCTCTATTTCACCTTGGGAGAAATGGTTTGATAGTCTTTTCTCTCAAATTTGTATTTTAGCACAATAGCATCAAAGACACCTGTAAAATAAAAGTATAGTTTTCCAATGTGATCTGAGATGAATAATGAAGGAGAGGATGGTTGCATTTATAGATATTCGATGACACCAATCAATGGTCAAGATCAAAAGAGTGATTAAGAAGATCAATGGTTGAGAATTGATGAGAGGAATTGATTGTTAGTTATCTGATTGCATGATTTTAGTTAATTGAATGCATGATTCAGTTATGAGGATTGATTGAAGCATTAACTAAGACTAATAGTTAATTAACTAAATTGATTGATTAGAAGACTCAAAGTGAGTGGAAGTGAATTGGATTTGATTGAGGAGTTGACTAATTAAATTGATTAGTGAATTGAGAAATGGTCTTAGTTAACAAGTGAGGTGGGATTGCATGAGTATTTAATAATTAAATAAATTTAATTATTATTTACATACATGCAACATTGAATTTATTAAATAAATCAAAGAAATAATTTTATTTATTTTGGAAGAAGATAATATTTGAGAAATAAATTAAATAATTAAAAATAATCATTTAATTCAAGAAGTGAGAATTTGCATGAGTATTTGATAATTAAATAAATTTAATTACTTGCAATCACACCTTGGTGTGCAATGGGTACGTCGAGAGTGTGGAAAGTCAATTAGGAAAAAAATTGTTCTAGTTTTTACATACATTTGTATAGAATGCAAGGTCAATTGGTAGGCCATTTAACAAATGATGTTGGTTGTACAATAAATGTCTCAATGGAGAAGTGTTAGCTTCAAATAAATTATGCATCCACTTATAGGGATCTAAATATGACCAAAATAAAACCTCTGAATCAAAAAGATAATCAAGCTTCATTACCAAGAGAGTCATGTTATGTTTTCAATAAGGAGAGAGAGGGATATATAGTGATAGAAAGAGGGAGAGATAGAGAGGGGAAGAGCATGCGAAAGAGAGGGGGTTAAGGAGATAGAGATAGAGGTGGATATGGATATGGAGGAGAGGGGTATGGAGAGAAGGAGAAGTAGATATAAAGAGAGAGAGGAGGGAGAGATAGAAAAATAAAGATAGAAATGGAAAGTGATATATAGAGAGAAGTAGAGAGAGGGAAAGATAATGGGATAGGTATAGAAAGAGAGACAGATAAGAAGAAATATGGAAAGATAGAGATAGAGAGGCGAAGAATATATAGATATAGAGGTCTAGGAAGAGGGAAAGGGGGAGAGAGGGGGAGAGAGAGAGGAAGGAGATAAGCAATGATATAGAGAGAGGTAGAGAGCTCAATAAAGAGAGAGGTGGGGAGATAGAGAGCAAGAGAGATATAGAGGGAGAGGGAGAGAGAGATATAGATACATATAGATGGAAAGATAGGGTGATAGAGATATATAAGGAGATATAGAGAGAGGGAGAGAGGGGAGAGAGAAGAATAGAGAGAAGTAGAGGCATATGAATAGTCATAGAGAGTGGGAGAGAAATAAGAAGAGATATAGAGGAAGAGAAATATATATGGGAAGAGATGGAGAGAGAGATCTAGAGATATATGGTAAGAGAAATGGGAGATAGGTAGATATAAAGAGATAGATAGGGGAATAGGGAGAGAGTGAAGCAGGAAGAGATGGGGAGAGAAGTAGAGAGATATAGAAAGAGAAATTTATAGGGAAAGAGGGAGAGAGAGAGGACGAGATAAGGGTAGAAGAGGGAGAGATGGGAATATGGATATAGAGGGGGAAATATTTAGAGATAACATAGATGATAGAGACAAGTAATAAAAATAGGGAGAGAGATAGAGATAGAGATATGGAGGAAGAAATAGGGAGTGTGTGTGTGTATGTGTGTGTGAGAGAGAGAGATATAAAAATAAAGATAGGAAGAGGGAAATAGGGAGTGCATGAGTGAGTGAGAGATATAGAGATAAAGATAGAGATGGAAATATATAGAGAGAGAGAGAGGGGAAGGGAGAGAGGGAGAGAAATAGAGAGACATAGAAAGAGGGAGTGATAGGGATAGAGGGAGAGAGGGGGAGATACAAATATAGAGGGAGAGAGAGAGACATATATTGAGAAAGACAAGGGAAGAGAGATATGCAAGAAGAGGTAAGGAGAAAGAGATAGAGAGGAAAATAAAGATATAGATAGAGATGGAGATGGAGATATGGATTAATAAATGGAGAGAGAGAGAGAGAGGGAGAGAGGGAGAGATGGAAGGAGATAAGAGGGAGAGTAATAAATAGAGATATAAAGAGGGAGAGACAAAGAGAGAATGAGAGGGGAGATGGAGGGATATAAAAGTAGAGATATGAAGTCATATTTAGAGAGGGGTGGAGGGAGAAAGAGGGAGAGAAGGAGAGAAGGAGAGAGACAAATAGGGATATAAAAAGAGATTAAGGGAGAGAGATAGGGAGAGGGAAAGAGAGGTGAAAGAAAAGAAAGATAGAAGGAAAGGTAAATATACAGAGAAATAGGGGAGAGAGAGGAATAGAGAATGACAGATAATGAGAAACATAGAGATAGAGAGGGAGAAAAAGATATAAAGAGCTCTCTTTATATATATCCTATCTCACCTTTATCTCTCTCTCTCTATATATATATCTCTTCCTTTCTCTTTTTTCTCTGTTTTCCTCTCTATATCTTATCTATATCTCCCTCTCCCTTCTCTCTTCTTGTCTCTTTTCTATTGATCTATTTTCCTCCTTAAGTATGCAATGGGTACACTAAAGAGGTCTTAAAGGTGAATTATCATATCCTTAATCAAACATGACATGCTACCCTAAGCATAAATCCCTAGGGACACATGCCATCCTTGGATTGTTGGCACAAAATGACTAATCAAAAGTTAGTTTCTCTCTCTAACTTTTAATTTAGATTTTAGATTTTAAATTCATTTTATTATATAAATTAAGATTCAAAATATAATTATTTTGTAATAATTAAAATTATAATAAGAAAATTAATTCTAAATTAAATTAATTATAATAATTAATCATTTTAAATTTTAAATTTATTTTATTATAGAAATTAAAATTATAATAAAATAATTAATTATAAATTACATTGATTCTAATAATTTATATTTTTGTAATTTCATAAGAAGACACAAATAATTTAAATAAATTTAAAACTTAAGTCAAAATTAAAAATTAAAATAGTATAACTAAATGCAAAGTCAAAATATAATTATTAATTTAAAAATATTAATAATAAATAACAAATTTATTAAGATAATAAATAATTATATAAAAAAGTAAAAATAATTTTTAATTTATTAGAATTGAAATATTACTAAAATATAATTCTATTTTTCATTTCAATCTTATAAACTTCTTTTCTTTGTTTTTAAAACAAAAAGCTTATTTTTAAATTTCTTTTATTTTCTTTGTTTCTAAAAAAAACTTTTAAATTGTTAGATCACTTTAAAATTTTAAAATAAAAAAGAGAAAGTTATTAGAACTGAAATATTAATAAAATATAATTCTTTTTTTCATTTGAATCTTATCAACTTTTTTTTTCTTTTTTAAAACAAAAAGCCTACTTTTAAATTTTTAAACCATTTTAAAAATTAAAATAGAGATTGATTTCATCAGCGTGCATCCTTCTCCTCAATTCTCAACCTTTGATTTTAAAAAGTAGGTTGTCCATTTCATATAAGGAATGCCTTCGATGTAATTATTTACATGTGCAAGATTGAATTAAATAAATAAATAAAATAAATAATTTTATTTATTTTTAGAAGAAGATAATGTTAAGGAATTAAATTAAATAATTAGAACTTTTACTTAATTTAAGAAGTGAAAATTAATTAAATAATAAATTATTTAATCTTGGAGATAAGAACTATATAAGGAATATGCAAGAGTATTTAATAATTAAATAAATTTAATAATTACATGTTACATGTGCAAGATTGAAATAAATAAATAAATAAAATAAGTTACACTTTCATATAAAAGAAGATAATGTTGAGAATTAAATTAAATAGTTAAAACAATCACTTAACTTAAGAAGTGGAAATTAATTGAATAATAAATTATTTAATTTTTAGAGATAAGAAATAGAAAATTAATTAAATAATAAATTATTTAACTAATCTTAAAAAATAGAAGAATAATTAGTAAATTAATTAAATAATCTTAATTATTTATTTAATATAGAGGAATAGATAATATGATTTTAATCAAATAATATGAATTTATTCAATTTTTAGGATGAAGTGAAAATTATCGTTAACTTAATCATTTATTTAGAATTAGATGTCTACATTTTTCCCCTCTTTGAGATGATGTATTTTTCTAGAGTAGTTTCAAAGAAAGTGAAGACATGCCCTAGCTTGCCCCAACAAAATGACTAAATGAATGTAGGATGCCCCCTCAAGAGTTTGACAAAAGAATAAAATTGCTAAGTTAAACTCTCGAAATGTATAAGAAAGATGTGATAGATGTGAAGAAAATGGAAAGAGAAGAATATGAAAGATTTGGAAATAGAAGAAAGATTAGTATAGAAGAAAGATAGTGATAAGATTGTGAATGTTGATCAATGAGTGATGTAAATGGAGTGAGATGGATTGATATAGCAAGTGCTTTCTATTTTGTGTTTTTTTATCATCATATAGTGTTTTATTATGTGACAAGTGGATGTATGCGCACCAAGGCATGAATTGCTATGGTGACGTTTGTTTATGTCAGCCTAAAGATATTGATAAGAGACAATTGGATATATGTACACCAAGTTGAGACAAACCTTGGTGACTTCAGTATCCATTTTCAAGACTAAGAAATAACAAACAATGATTGTTCTTAAATGTACTAGACATGATAAAACCTTGTTGGAATATGTAAGGGAATATAGCTTCACAGTATGATAACCCAAATGCATAAAGGTAATAGATGACCTTATATACATAGGACAATTTGTTAATGCTCAAATCTAGTCTGCTACACACAAGGAAACATACCTATCATAGCATTACTTAAAAACATTCCATAAACATGACATATTAAAGAAATTACTTTACCCCATTCTTGCTCTAAATCATTTTAAGACATCCTCGAGGAACATTGGGATAGACCAATAAGATAAATCAATCTAATTAGTCAACTCCTCAATCAAATCAACTTCACTCCCACTCACTTCAAGTCTTCTAATCAATCAATTTAGTTAACTAACCATTAGTCTTAGTTAATTCTTCAATCAATCCTCTTAATTGAATCATGCAATCAGTTATCTAAAATCATGTGTTCAGTTAACTAACAAACAATTCCTCTCATCAATTCTCAACCATTGATCCTTTTCAATCTCTTATCTAATCATCACCGTTGTTGAATGTCATCAAATATACATAAATGAAACCCTCCTATCAATCATTTGTCATCTTAGATCACACATGAATTGATCATTTTTATTTATTAATTATTAAATACTCATACAAAATCCTTATCTAGTTCTTATCTCCAAAATTAAATAATTTATTATTTAATTAAATCCCATTGCTTAAATTAAGTAATTATTTTAATTATTTAATTTAATTTCCTCAACATTATCTTCTTCTAGAAATAAATAAAATCATTTATTTTATTTATTTAATTAATTCAATCTTGCACATGTGTTGGTTGACAGATTTTTCCTAATGCAGAAAATGACTCAAATTTCCCTAATAAAAGAACAGACTTCACCAACAGTTGAGTCACTTGCAATAGTATCTGCAAATGCTCTCTGCTTATTTTACAAGGCGCAACTACCTTCGAATGATATACAATGAATAAGAAAAATTGGGTATGCTTTTAACCAGAAAGCAAAAAAGGTTCACAAAAATTTACCCATTTCCATGAAAGTAAATGTGATAAGCTAATTCATAATGAGAACAAATACAAACAAATGATACAAGGATCGTTCATCTTAAACCCACAAAGAGAAATAAGAAAAGAAAGGTCAGCAAATTTCTTTCAATAGATGAATTAATTGGACTCAAATTCCCAGAAATAATCCACACTCAGTTTGATATGACAGATAAACATCAAATAAATTACAACGAAGCACAATTCAGTTGCAATTAAAGAAAATACTAACAAACACAAAGATTCAAAATATTTCCTTATTTCTTTAATGTTTATAAGTAAGCTCAAAGTCTCCCCGTCTGTACAATACAACTTTGTTAAAACCCAAAATTTCTACCTTCCCCCTTTTCATTAATTTGGAGGTCTATATATAGGCACACCAAAATTGTTACATTACAAAGGTATTGGTCTTGAAAAAGACCGCAAGGTAAAAAGACTTCTAGATAAATAAAAAATTGAAAAATTTGTTATCATTACGTGTCATGAAAATCCATGCATGCTGCTAAACCTCTGGAGGGGTCGAAACCCTAAACAACTCCAATTGCATTTCCATGACTAGATTGCGTAATTCAACACGTTATTCTTCTTCATCTAAAATGGAGATCACCCGATTATACTTGACATAGCTGGTCTTTTCTTTCCAGGCTAGCAAACGTAATTCAGAAATGATGTCGAATTGTTCTTCCTCTGGCCAACTCAAATTAGGTTGCATAACAAGGACAAGTTCATCTTCCCACTCTATAACCTCACTAGGAAGTACCATCTTGAGAAAATTTTGAAACTGAAAACTATTGTTACCTTTTTCTTGCATGTAGGCTTGTTTAATTTTGGTGGTGAGAAGTGACCATTTATTGGTAAAGAGAAATGTGCCAACCTTCTATGAAAACCCTTTCACCAACTTCCTTTTTTAAGAGTTGTCCTTTCAGAGGATTTTAAAGATCATGTTACATTTCAAATTGACGTCCCAAAGAATTTGAGAAGACATTCCTTAAAGGCACCGTGCAACGTATTTAATGAACTGACACCTTAAAAGTTGTGTATCCTGATGAAGTCATCCAGTCGCTGAGAAATAGAACTTAAAAACCATCAGTCGGGAGTTTTAGAATTTTGCAAACTCCTGATATCTCAACTACATAGCATATCACCCCGAAGGTTATGGTCGGGTGGTTCGAGAATCTTAGAACCTTGTGAATTAGTTAAGGAGCTTGGTGGGGCCATGATTAGTTATAAAATTTGTCAAAACCATGATTTGAATACATAGGATTTAATGGAGGCACAAATCAAAGGATTTTTATATGGGCCTTAGAATTTAATCTTCAAAATTTCATACGTAACATTGGCTCTGACTAGGGACTGTATTTTTATAGAAAATGTAGAGAACTCTAGAAGCTTTGGGGTAGACTAGTCCAAATCCATTGGGTACAGAGTCAGCAGAAGAACGGGGAACTGCTTGTAGACGGGTGGAGGGGAACCAGGCACAAGCCCAAAACAAGCAAGCCAAAACAAGACAGAGTAGAAAACAAAACTAACATAACCAAAACTTCTACTATTTACATGGTCCAAGGACCCTACCTCCAGATAACCCATTATTTAAGCAAATCCATTCACGGGTTGAGAGAAATAACAACCTGTACAAAATAATGCTAGAAAGATGAGGAGTACACATATAGCTAATTGTTGACTAATGATTAACTTGATTAAACTAAACAAAGAGAAATCATGGAAAAGTCTTGAATCAATAATTTGGTCTTCACGAAGCCAATCTTCATTGTGCATCTATTCTATTTGGCAACTCACATCAATATCACTCAATATAAGATCTTTGATGTTTGCCCTGATGATCTCAGGTATAACTTGATGAAACACTCATCCTGACCAACCTGAAGTAAGCAGACCTCAAATCGAACAACCCACACACAAACCATCAAATGAAACCCTCCTCTTGGTACCATAAATACAAGTGATTTCATCATTTTGAAATCTTGAATTTTGACCTACAACACACATTCCACTGTGTTTGGGAATATGCTCTATTTTTTCGTCAACCAATATAGAATCATGTGAATTAGAAAATTGGTCATCAAATTCTTGTGAAACTAGAAATGTCCTAAACTAGGAATTTTCATCCTTTCCAATGAAACTATTCCCAGCTGAAACATTTCCTTCTTTCTTCCCCAAATTTGATTTAACAACTTCATGACTCACCTCACCACTTATGTTCATGTCTTGCAATGCAGTTGCAACTTCTTCTTTACACAAAAATTCATTCTCGCACTCATAGAGATGTTGATCAGGGTGATGAACAATATGAAATCCAACACATTCATTTACTTGATTATTTTCAGTACCATATATAGCAAAATCTTCAGTATCAAAATCTTTAAAATAGAAAGATTCAAGAAACATACCATTCCTGACTTCTTCTTGTAGGTTCACTTTAGTATCAGCTTGCTCTAAAAATATGAAATTTTCATATTCATCTTGCATATGATCAAAAGATAAGATGTTGATAATTTTATTTTCATGTTGAGTGCTTCTAAATGGTTCTTCATCCGTTGTAAAAGTGAATGAATGCATCTCTATTGCAAACAAGGAGGCTGAAACAATTTCGCTTGTACTACCAATTTTAAGATTATTAATCTGGATGAATTGTTCATTTTCTTTGTCATTTGATTGACCTATAGATTCATCATGTTCAAACTGGAAATAATAGGCTTCATTTCTTCCATTTCCATAAGAATTAATCCCTTCTGTGATTGCTCTTTTCTGATTAAAATGTTCAGGGTCAAAAATAGAGAGATTACAATATTCAACAGTAGGAGGTTGTGTGTATGGAAGCTCCATAGGCCGAGGAATTGTTTTCGGTAAGATTGGATTTCCTATACTTTCATCACTCGACCCAACCAAATATGTCTTCCATAGACCACTTTGAATCATATCATCCTTGATTTTGACAGCCTCTTTTTGCGCAATTTCAATATCATTTATTTTACACCTTTTCAAACAAAACTAAACATATGGGTGTAAAGAAGAAATGAAAGTACAAAGCTGTAACTGTTTATTTGGTCGAATGGAGATAGGCATCTTTCTAAGCAACCTATTGAACCTATCTACAAAATCTCTATTTTTTTCATCTTTTTACTTATGAACATTAAAAAATTGACCTAACAAGGTTGTTTCATCCACAAGGCCCTTATATCTTTCCAAAAAATTATCCTTTAATGAATTTTAATTAGTTGTGCAATCATCTTCTAAATAACAAAACCAATCAGCAGTAGGTCCAGTAAGAGATCCAATATATAGCCTAACAAAAACATCTTCTTGACTTACCCCCAAAATACCGCAAGCAACTGTGAAAGCCAAAATGTGTTTTTTAGCATCCTGAGAACCTCCTCCATCGAATTTTGGAAAAAAATTCCTTGATCCTTCAGGAAACAGTGAGTATACAGGTAAAGAGAGAGGACCAAAATGACTTTCGCATGGTTGAGAGGAAGTTAATGCCATAATACAAATTCGGAAAAGAAATTAGCACAGGTCCTAAAACAGAATATTCTTGAGTGCATTATTGTTTGCAAAGTCGCCAACCTTCGTCCTTAGGGAGGTACCTTAAAATTTTCTGACGAAAAGGACATCGATTATTTATTGCACTTGTTTCCCCAATAGAGTCACAAAAAATCTGTTGGTTAACAGATTTTTTCTAATGCAAAAAATGACTCAAATTTCCCTAATAGAAGAACAAATTTCACCAATAGTTGAGTCACTTGCAATAGTATCTGCAAATTCTCTCTGCTTATTTTACAAGGCGCAACTACATTTGAATGATATACAATGAATAAGAAAAATTGGGTATTCTTTTAACCAGAAAGCATAAAAGGTTCACAAAAATTGACCCATATCCATGAAAGTAAATGTGATAAGCTAATTCATAATGAGAACAAATACAAACAAATGATACAAGGCTCATTCGTCTTAAACCTACAAAGAGAAATAAGAAAAGAAAGGTAAAAAAATTTCATTCAACAGATGAATTAACTGGACTCAAATTCCTAGAAATAATCCACACTCAGTTTGATATGACAGATAAACATCACAGAAATTACAACAAAGCACAATTCAGTTGCAATTAAAGAAAATACTAACAAACACAAAGATTCAAAATATTTCCTTATTTCTTTAATGTTTATAAGTAAGCTCAAAGTCTCCCTATCTGTACAATACAACCGTGTTAAAACCCAAAATTGCTACCTTCCCCCTTTTCATTAATTTGGAGGTCTATATATAGGCACACCAAAACTGTTACATTGCAAAGGTAACGGTCTTGAAAACGACCGCAAGGTAAAAAGACTTCTAGATAAAAAAATATTTTGGAAAAGTCATTATCATTACATGTCATGAAAATCCATGCATGCTGCTAAACCGCTGGAGGGGTCGGAACCCTGAAAAATTCCAACTACATCTCCATGACCAGATTGTGAAATTCAGCACATTCTTCTTCTTCGTTTAAAACGAAGATCACCCGATTATACTCGGCATAGCTGGTCTTTTCTTTCCAGACTAGTGAACATAATTAAGAAATGATGTTGAATTGTTCTTTCTCTGGCCAACTCATATCAGGTTGCATAACAGGGACAAGTTCATCTTCCCACTCTATAACCTCACCAGGAAGTACCATCTTGAGAAAATTTTGGAACTGAAAACTATTGTTACCTTTTTCTTGCATGCAGGCTTGTTTAATTTTGGTGGCGAGAAGTGACCATTTATTGGTCAAGAGAAATGTTCCAACCTACTATGCAAATTGTTTCACCAACTTCCTTATTTAAGAGTTGTCCTTTCAGAGGATTTTAAAGATCATGTTATATTTCAAATTGACATCCCAAAGCATTTGAGAAGACATTCCTTAAAGGCACCGTGCAATGTATTTAATGAATTGACACCTTAAAAGTTGTGTATCTCGATGAAGTCATCTAGTCGCTGAGAAATAGAACTTAAAAACCATCAGTTAGGAGTTTTAGAGTTTTACGAACTCCTCATATCCCGACTACATAGCATATCACCCTGAAGGTTATGGTCGGGTGGTTCAAGAATCTTAGAACCTTGTGACTTAGTTAAGGAACTCGGTGGGGCCACGATTAGTTATAAAATTTGTCGGAACCATGATTTGAATACATAGGATTTAACAAAGGCACAAATCAAAGGATTTTTATATGGTCCTTAAGGATTTAATATTCAAAATTTCATACGTAACAATATGTAAATAATAATTAAATTTATTTAATTATTAAATACTCATGCAAATTCTCACTTTGCGAATTAAATAATTATTTTTAATTATTTAATTTATTTCTCAAATATTATCTTCTTCCATTTTATTTAATTAACAAATTCAATGTTGCACATGTAATTACAAAAGCATGAAATATAAGCAATCAATAAACTAATTACAATCAAACAAGATCAAAACAATGAAGTAATAAGAAAAATTGAATTAAAGAGATGCAATCAATGAAAACACAATACAATTCACCTTAGTATAACTCCATTGCTCTCCTTTATTTCACCTTGGGAGAAATGGTTTGATAGTCTTTGCTTTCATATTTGTATTTTAGCACAATAGCATTAAAGGCACCTACAAAATACGAGTATAGTTTTCCTACATGTGAGAAGAATGATGAAAGAGAGGATGGTTGCATTTATAGATATTTGATGACATTGATCAATGGTCATGATCAAATAAGAGAATGAAAAGGATCAAGGGTTGAGAATTGATGAGAGGAATTGATTGTTAGTTAACTAGCTGCATGATTTTAGTTAACTGAATGCATGATTCAGTTAAGAGTATTGATTGAAGTGTTAACTAAGACTAACGGTTAGTTAACTAAATTTATTGATCTTAGAAAACTCAAAGTGAGTGAGAGTGAAGTGGATTTGATTGAGGAGTTGACTAATTAGATTGATTAGTGAACTAAGATAACAAGTGAGGTAAGGTTGCATGAGTATTTAATAATTAAATAAATTTAATTTCTTTTTTCTTCGGTAAATCATTGCTAAGGGGCAGCACCTTGAATGCTTTTGACTGAATCTATGAACTAGTGAGGCCACATTCGGGGGACCTCATCCCCGCCATTCCGAACTACCACCACCACCATATCCATTGACACCTACCACCATATCCACCATTGCTACTACCTTTGTTGACCTCGCTACTGCTATCACCCTACGGCATTCCCACTATCCATCGTGAGATTCGAACCTTAGACAACCCAACTGCTACCCTTGCAACTTAACCATTGCACTGCGAGATCAACCCCTAAATAAATTTATTATTATTTACATGTGTAACATTCAATTTATTAAATAAATAAAATAACTGATTTTATTTCTTTTGGAAGAAGATAATATTTAAGAAATAGATTAAATAATTAAAAACAATTATTTAATTTTGGAAGTGAGAATTTGCATGAGTATTTAATAGCTAAATAAATTTAATTATTATTTACATGTGCAAGTTTGAATTAATTAAATAAATGATTTTATTTATTTTTAGAAGATAACTTTAAGGAATTAAATTAAATAATTAAAACAATTACTTAAATTAAGAAGTAATAATTAATTAAATAATAAATTATTTAATCTTGAACATAAGAACTAGATAAGGAATTTGCACTAGTATTTAATAATTAAATAAATTTAATTATTATTTGCATGTGCAAGATTGAATTAATTAAACTAGCATACATATATTAAATATTAATATATATAAAATACACCGAGAGTTATCTTTTCTCGAGGTGCCTATTTTCATCAACTTATTCAAAACAACAGTAAACTACCCATATGCTATCACTGTTTGAATCAATCAAATAATATATGAGCAAAATAAAGCAGGTGAAAAGAATAAATAGTGAAATAAAGCTAGAAAAGACTCAATAGCACATTAGAGGTTAAACGCAAAGATGCTTAGTTGTCTTATGAGTTCCCCGTGAAATTTGAATTGACTGATTTTATGGAAAGACTCAATAGTGAAATAAAGCCAAAAAAGACTCAATAGCACATTAGAGATTAAATGCAAAGATGCTTAGTTGTCTTATGAGTTCCCATGAAATTTGAATTGACTGATTTTAATTATAATTTGATTTTCAATACATATGTCCAATTTATTCTTTAAAAAAACGTGATATAGTTGTCAATTAAGATAAGATCAAATATTAAATTTATGTATTTTCTTCGCAAAGATACAAGATAAGGTAACCAAACCCTAGCTTTGATTCTAGTGCATATTAAGAAAATGTAACCTTGCCAAGTTCCAAACCAAATGAGCCCTAGCAAGTCCAACAGACTCAACTTGGGAGACTTTCCATCCCACTCAATAATAAAACAACCACAAATAAAAAGTAATAAACCTTATGACTCCTTGAATCTTTGTTTTGTTTTATTGCAACAACAGATTACAACAATGCAATTAGTTTCAACATGACTAAAGCCAAATTTGTGATAGCTAAACTCAAGTGAATCCAAAAAATTTAAAGCCAAACCTATAAGAAATCCAACTCTAGGAGAATAAAGCCAAACTTGCAACTGCAAAGTTTTGAAATGGTTATGATTCAACAACCTCTTTTAATAGAGGTCTTCATGAATTCAAAGATAAGAACATCTAAAGAAAGTTGTGAATAAAAGAGATTTAAAACTACTTTAAAAACAAAGCAAAAAAACTAAAAAATGCTGAAAAATAAATAAAAATAAAATAAATACACTATTGAAAAATAAACAAAAAAAAAATTACAAATAAATACATTGAAATTTCTTATAATTATAAAATATATATTTGTGTTGCTATTATTTAAATAAATGTTTACTCTAAAAACTTAAAACTTATTACATAACACTAAGTATTTAGTTTTAATAGAGGTCTTCATGAATTTGTGATTAAAACAACTTTAAACTACTTTAAAAACAATGCACAAAAACTAAAAACTATTGAAAAATAAACAAAATAAATAAATACAAGTACTATTGAAAAATAAACAAAAAAAATTACAAATAAATACATTAAAATTTGTTATAATTATAAAATATATATTTATGTTACTACTATAAATAAATGTTCACCCTAAAAACTTAAAAATTTATTAAATGACACTAAGTATTTAGTTTTAATTTATTTTTTTAATTAAATTGATTTTAAAATTAGAAAAGCAACATTGCCACCACTACATAATACGCCTCTGGCATAACTCTTGGCGTAATTATTTTTATTTTACTTTAATTTATCTTTTTAACATTCAAAATAAAAATAATGTATAAATATATATTATAAAATAAAAAAATCTTTATAATTATACGAATGATGAAATACTATTGCAATGAGAAAAAATGATGAAAATAAGTGTCTCAACGTGTTTTATATAAAGAATAATGTTATATAAATACTAATTTATTATAATAATTACTATAATTAAATTAATTATAATTATTAATATTAAATTTTAGTATTAATAATAATAAAAATGAAATCATTATAAAATTGATTATGATATAAAAAATAAGTATTTTAAAGTGAATAAGATATAAAATTGATTTAAAACCATTTTTAAATCTACAAGTTAAATCTACTTTAAATCAGCTTGAAAAAATGTCTACATACAATGATTGTAGTTATGCTAGCTGCATGTCATTTGAACGTCAAATTCAATCTAAAGAGTTTTTCCTTACATTGAATTTTGTTTTTTGATGGATGCCATTGTAATACGCCTCTCAGCGTAATAAATAAAAAAAATTAATATATTTGTTTTATTTCTTTAAACTTAGAAGAGATTTAAAAGTATATATATACTAGAATATACATATATTAAATATTAATATATATAAAATACGCCGAGGGCTATCTTTTCTCAAGGCGCCTATTTTCATCAACTTATTCAAAACAACAATAAACTGCCCATATGTTATCACCGTTTCAATCAATCAAATAATATATGAGCAAAATAAATCAGGTGGAAAGACTCAATAGTGAAATAAATCCAGAAAAGACTCAATAGCACATTAGAGGTTAAACGCAAAGATGCTTAGCTGTCTTATGAGATGCTTAGTTGTCTTATGAGTTCCCCGTGAAATTTGAATTGATTGATTTTAATTATAATTTGATTTTCAATACATATGTCCAATTTCTTCTTTAAACAAACGTGATACAATTGTCAATTAAGATAAGATAAAATATTAAATTTATGTATTTTCTTCACAAAGATACAAGATAAGGTAACCAAACCCTAGTTTTGATTCTAGCGTGTATTAAGAAAATGTAACATTGCCAAGTTTCAAACCAAATGATCCCTAGCAAGTCCAACAGACTCAACTTGGGAGACTTTCCATCCCACTCAATAATAAAACAACCACAAATAAAAAGCAATAAACCTTACGACTCCTTGAATCTTTGTTTTGTTTTACTGCAACAATAGATTATAATAATGCAATTGGTTAAAGATAACAAGTTTTCACAATCCATAATGATAATTGTTGAACGATTTCTAGATTCGATTGTGTGATAATTTTTTGCATCTAAAAAAACAAAAATAATATAATCCATAAATCGTTTAGCAATGCAACTGGTTTCCACTGGACTAAAGCCAAATTTATGATAGTTAAATTCAAGTGGAGAATAATGCCAAACCTGCAACCACGAAGTTTTGAAATGGTTATGATTCAACAACCTCTTTTAATAGAGGTCTTCTTGAATTCAAAGATAAGAACATCTAAAGAAAGTTGTGAATAAAATAGATTTAAAACTGCTTTAAAAACAAAGCAAAAAATCTAAAAACTATTGAAAAATAAATAAAAATAAAATAAATACACTATTGAAAAATAAACAAAAAATAAATTTACAAATAACTACATTGAAATTTCTTATAATTATAAAAAATATATTTGTGTTACTACTATAAATAAATGTTCACTCTACAAACTTAAAAATTTATTACATGACACTAAGTATTTTGTTTTAATTATTTTAATAGAGGTCTTCATGAATTTTATTTAAATTGCTTTTAAAATCTAAAAAAGCAACATTATCGCCACTTGTGTAATACTCGACGTAACTCTCAGCGTAATTATTTTTATTTTACTTTAATTTATCTTTTTAACATTCAAAATAAAAAATAATGTATAAATATATATATTATAAAATAAAAAATAAGTATTATAAAATAAAATTAAAAATGGAGGAGCAGAGTGCGAAGAGCGAAAATCGGTAGAAGCATGACGAACAGGAAGCAAGGAATGGAGAAATGGAGGCCGACGAACCTGGGATGGGGAGGGCTCTAGCTAAGGAAGGTGGTCAGACACATGAATGGACCACGAAGGAGCGGCCGCAATGGAGGCAGGATGAAGCTCGGGGGGCAAAGGGGAAAGTTGGTAGGCGTTCTTCTAGCACAATTAGGTCTAGGCGGAAAAGGCAAAATGATCATAGAGGAAATCAAAGTAGGAACAATGCAACCCAACAGGAGAGCAATGCAAATTCAAAAATTTTAAACGTGAAGGGTAGTAGGAAATTTCAAAACTCCTACGAGGAGACAGAGTTTGGGCGACTAAATTGTAGAACCTTTGTAATGAATTCGGAATGGCTAGGTCCTTCAATCAAGAGGCTGGAAGAGTTAGGAATTATAATGAAATGGTTTGGATCCAATCTAAATTGGGATTCCCTTATCCACTGGTCGCAAGGGAGGTGGAGCACAGAGATGTTCTTTAAATATATGGAAAATGGTTTTTTTATGGTCATTTGCCCCTTTGAAGCAATCCGCTCTGAGATAATGGGTGGCATTTGGTTAATGGATGGTTTTGGATTTTACATGCGCAAGTGGGAAATAGGCTTTGATCCATCAAAGCATCAACTTACATATATTCAAGACTGGTATAAAATCACAAATCTTCCTTATGAATTCAGGCACAAAAACATTCTGGCAGAAATTGGTGATAAATTAGGAAAGTATGTATATACAGAAGAATGGATGGATGAGGATGGTATTAGTACCTATGTACGAATTTGTGTGTAGGTTCATCTAGGTAGCCCCTAGTGGAAAGAGATGGAGATCCACACAGAATGGGGTGTTCTTAGGTCACCTTTGGTTTATGAACCCAAACCTTTCGGAAACTGGGTTGGCATTTTGGGATGGAGGGATAGTGATTATTCGCTTCAAAGGACAAATGAAAAAACTAGAAAACAAGTCCTTGAGGCTCTGGAAGGCTATAAATATAGAACAGAGATGTCAACTAGTGCTTTGGAACACTCAATTTCTGAAAACAAAAAGAAGAAATCTCAGAAAGAATCACAAATCTTGGGACATACAGTGGATATAAATACAACCTTGAATGTGAAGGTTAGCGATGCTTTGAATATCATTGACAACAATTTAAGGAAGGAGAACCTGAACTCATTAATTGAGGTTAGCAAAGAAATTGCTGAGCTAGCACAGGAAGCTAGGGAAAACCCGGGTGATCCTTTCTCTATAGATGAGGAAGGCTAGATGGAAGATACAGGGTTAATGGATGAAGCATTAGATGAGAATATGGATGTAGGATCTCCAATTAGGGTGGTACAAGTAGGATTGGGCATTTGTCAGTTTGACAATGACATACCTTCTCCAGACTGTGGAGACCACAAAAGAAGAGGTAGAGTTCCAAATGTGGTAAAACTAAAGATTGATGGAGAAGCGATTGGACAGAAAAAGATTGCGGACTTATTGAAAGTAGGGAAGGGGAACACCCTTCCTGAAGAACAATGAAAATATTCACTTGGAATGTTAGGGGCTTAAATGCCCCTAACAAGAGACACCTTGTGAAGAACTGAATTATTGCTTCAAAGGAAGAAGTTTGTATGCTCCAAGAAACAAAGCTAGACAAAGAAGGGATTTTGGAATTTGGTAAAAGAATGGGCCCATGGAAGTGGATAATGGCTGAGGCAGATGATGCCTCTGGGGGGTTGATTACTCTTTGGTGCCCTCATTTGGTAATGCTAGAAAAGCTTGCAGGGGGTAACAGATGGATTCCCTGTTCAGTTAGGAGTCTAGTATCTAATTTACATTTTGTTCTGATCAATGTTTATGGACCGATGTCTTGTGTAGCAAAAAGAATGGTTTGGCAAGAAATCGAGCAATTTTGTAACAATTGGATATCTGATCATTACTTAATAGGTGGAGATTTTAATGCCATTTTGCACTCTAGTGATAAGTGGGGAGGGGTGTCCAAGAAGCTACAATCTCAAATAGATTTTGAATATTTTGTGAATAGAAATCATCTTGTTGACTTGCCCTTGATGAATGGATCATATACTTGGACAAATAGGAGATATGGGTTTTGTTCTATCATGGAGAAACTAGATCGACATATCCTCAAAGGAAATCTTGCTTCCCTTTCATTCTCTTTGGATTGTAAAATTCTGCCGTGTCCAGGCTCAGACCATTTTCCGGTTTCTATAGACATTGTTGAGGATGGGTGTCCTCCAAGATGTCCTTTCAAATTCAAAAAGATGTGGCTCAAAGATCCAAATTTTTTGTCACTAATCAAGCAGTGGTGGTCAGAAATTGATGTCATTGGAACAAAAATGTTTTTACTGTCCTCCAAGCTAAAACATATAAAGCAAAGGCTGAAAGAGTGGAACAAATCTAGCTTTAAAAACATATTTGTAGAAAAAAAGCGCATTGAAGAAGAACTTTCAACTTTGAATGAGGCTGTGATTCAGAGAGGCATGGATAATGATTTATATCTCAAGGAAAAGGATCTTCTGAACAACTGGAATGATATTCTAACAAAAGAGGAGGTGTTCTGGAGACAAAAATCATGGGAATTATGGTTGAATGAAGGGGACAGAAACTCTAAATTCTTTCACAACTCTACAAAAATCAGACGTGGTGGAAACAAAATCTCTTGTATCAAATTGGAAGATGGAAATTGGGTTGACCAACCCAGTCACATTGTTGAGGCCACAGTTCATTTCTTTTAGAATCTACGGAATGACTGGGAGGGCTCTAATCTTCTGGAACAACATGAGTTTGTGCAACATATTCCCAAACTGGTATCAGAGGAACAAAACCAATTTCTGTTCAAGCCATTTTTGGATCTTGAGATAAGGAACACTCTATTTCAACTACATCCAAAAAAATCTTTAGGACCCAATGGTTTTCCTGTAGTTTTCTTCCAATATTGCTGGGAAATTGTGGGTTCTGATGTGGTGGTGGCAGTTGAGGACTCCAGATCTTCAGGATGCGCTCTCAAAGAACTTAATAATACCTTCATTGCCCTTATTCTTAAGAAGGAGAAGCTAGAAAAACTTGAAGATTTCATACCTATCTCGTTATGCAACACAACTTACAAAATTTTGGTGAAGGAAATAGCAAATATGCTCAAGGTGCTGCTACCTAACTTGATCTCTGAAGAACAAACATGATTTGTTCCTGGGCGGTCAATTTTTGATGGGGTAATCATCGCTCAAGAAGCCATCAACTCAATTCAAACTACTCGGGTTCCATCCATGCTCCTCAAGCTGGACATCAAGAAAGCTTATGATAAAGTTAATTGTAGGTTCTTATTCAAATTTTTGGAAGCATTTGGTTTCTCTACACCTTGGCTTAACTGGATCTTTGGTTGGGTCACCTGTCCAAGGTTTTCAATCTTGATCAATGGTTCCCCGCATGATTTCTTTGAAGTCTCTAGGGGGTTACGGCAAGGGGATCCCTTATCTCCCTTTCTGTTCATTTTAATGGCAGAATCCCTGGGTAGAGCATTTGCCAAGGAAAATATGGATAATAAGCTAAAAGGTGTACAAATCACAAGTAACATGCCACCTGTAACTCATCAATAGTTTGTTGATGACAACTTACTCTTGGGGAAAGCAGAAGTCTCAAAAGCTAGATCCTTTGAAAAAATTCTCACAAACTATTCAAAGGCTTCTGGTCAAGAGGTAAGTTCTAAAAAAGCTAAAGTATTTTTCTTTTTTACTAATCCTATTTTGGAAAAGCAGATTTTGCAAGTTCTTAAGTTTAAGAAAGGGAAATTTCCATGCAAATATTTGTCTTTGCCCTTGGCCACGGGTCAAAATTTGGGGAAATTATGGGATCCCTTGTTAACTAAGATCAATCAAAGGCTATCTTCATGGAAGGGCAAATGGCTATCCTGGGCCTGTAGACTAACTTTAATAAAATCAATTTTGGCTGCCCTACCAATCTATATGATGTCGTTCCTTCCCCTCCTTGGAAGTACTATAAGTGAAAAATGCAGCCAAAAGTTAAGACAATTCTTCTGGAAAGGAACTTCGGATTAGAAAAAGCTTCCTTTAATAAGCTACAAGAAGGTATGCAGGTCTAGAGAAGCAGCTGGGGCGGGCATTAAAAAAATCACACTCCAAAATAAAGCCTTAGGTGGAAAGCTTGCTTGGAAAATATACGAACAATAGGATCAGAAGTGGGTTAAAATTTTAACTGCAAAATATATGCAGAATAACCCATTAAGTTTATTTTCTTCCCGATCTCTTTCTAAGGGATCTAGGGTATGGAATTTCATATGTGACCATCGAAAGATAATTGTGGACTTCCTTTTGTGGGACTTAGGAGATGGTGGCCAGGCTTTATTTTGGGAAGATTCTTGGGGTGGCTATGGCAAGTTGGCAGATATTGTTTCATTAAGTAATGTGAAAGACATATCAAAACAACTTTGGGGAAAAAATGTTAGAGATTATTTGGTAATTGAACAGTTAAACGACATTATGACTTGGCATTGGAAAGACCCTTCTGAATTAGGTTTAAGTGATGTAGAAGTTAAGGCTTTCAAGGAAATCACTAAATAGCAATCTTTCAGTTTAAGAGGTGGATAGGATGTGCTTCGATGGTGCGGTTCTTCTTCTGGTTCATACCAGGCCAAGGAAGGGTATGGCGTACTAGCCAAGCAGTTGGAATCGGAAGTGGACTTCTCTAATGATCTGTGTTGGAATAATTTTTTCCTTCGAAAGGCAGGAATTTTCACTTGGGATGCCATTCAAGATAGAGTCCTAACATTAGAAAGGTTAATTTTTTTTGGCTACAATAGCCCTTCGAGATGTGGGATTTACAAAGCGGTGGAAGAGTCAAATGATCACCTATTCCTAAATTGTCCATTTACTAAAAATTGTTGGGATTGGCTCTGCATGAAACTTTGTCTTTCAACAGTCTCTCTAGGGAACTTGAAAGACTAGTTTAATGGTTGGCCAAGCATTGGAAATTGTTCGACATTGGCTGGGGTTTTGGAGGGCGAGTCCTTCAATGCTCTCATGGGAAGTTTGGAAGGAAAGAAATCGGAGGATCTTTCAGGACAACACTCTTACATTATCATCCTTTTTGAAAAAAATGGAAGCTTGCCTAGTTGAGCTGATGAATTCACGAATCCATCAAAACGTAAAATTGATCTCTTTCTTCTCCAGTTTGGATGTAAAAGTGCAAAAACTATGGTCAGGATTGATCATTCCCTCTGCAATCGAGATAGGTGGTAAGGTGGTAGAGCAAGAAAGAAATAACATCAAATGGTGCCCTCCCAAGTTGGGATGGTATAAGCTAAACTTCGACGGCGCAGCTAGAGGGAACCTGGGGCAGTCGGGGGCTGGGTGTATCATCAGGAATTGGTTGGGTAAGACAGTTGACAGACTTGCTTCCCCGCTCCAGTTTGGTACTAACAATTTGGCAGAGCTACAGGCTGTAGCTTTAGGCTTAGCTTGGTGTCTGGAGTTAAAGATAAAAAAAATTTGCATAGAGGGAGATTCTTTGTTAATTATCAATGCCTTGCAGTCAGGTAAATTTCAAAACTGGTGACTAGATGCTTTCTTGGGACTGGTATTAAAGCAGTTGGGTCGGTTTGAAAATTTTGAAATCTCTCATATACTCAGGGAAGGTAATCAGGAAGCTGACTCTCTATCCAACTTAGGTGCTGATGGGATGTCAATCAAAGAAGTGTTTTGGGAAAACTTAATGAATGAGTAACTGATGTGGGCAGATGGGTGGGGGGTGAGGTGGCCGAGACATTGGGAAATGGAAACTCAATGCATGAAAATTTTGCTTAAAAATTAACATATGTTTTCACGTGCAAGATGGTAGATTTAAACCATATCAATCTTTGAGTAGTGTTAGTGGCCTGAAGGAAGGTCCTAGAACTAGTTTATGCCATGATTACAAGCCGGCATTCATAGATTGCATGGGTCTCAAAAGGACGATATGTGTGCGGGAAGGACATGTTGGTTTTATTCGTAGATAGCTTCATTTATTTCTACACAATGCTAGGTTTTTTCGTCGAAGTATGGTAGGAAAATGAGCAGATTCATTCTACTTGTCTCTGGCAAAGAATTGGAAATGAGGGGTATGGAAACACCAGTTGCTCTGAAGGGATCAAAGAGGCAGATTTCCTTCGAAGGGAATATTTCATCGCTTCGCCTTCAATGCCTCATTAAACACCCAAACTACCTGGTACTCGCGGCTATCTCCTACATTACAGGGAAAAAGTTTATGGAGAACGCTGAAGGCTATAGACTCGACTCAGATATCTCTTCTAGGGTTTTGGTAGGCCTTCTGGATGTTGGTGTTTCAAAGGGGGAGGTGAAGTTAATCATGAGGAAATTGTTCAGAAAGGATATGCTGGTTGGTCTGAACCGTACCTTGGCTGCCACGTGCTTAGGGAAAGGGATTTCGTGCCCTCGCGACTTGCATTTACTCGAGGACCCAGATGCACTGGTCAACTACTACCCATTCTTGTTGGATGTGGTCGAGTTTGAGTTAATGGAGCACAAAAGGTTGGCGAATGCTGGGGTCGCGTTCTTGAGAAAGGAATTTTGTCTGGTGCCTTCGGCGGGTTCGACCTGGAAGCGTGAATTTCGTGTTTTTGCACAACAGAACGTCTAGTAATTAGTTGTGGAGCTTGGGGTTTTGGTGTATGGCTTTTTCTGGTTCAGAGTTATGGTGTCTTGTCTTTAGCAAAATAGTTGATATTATGTAGTCTATATTAGGTTCTAAGTGTCTGGTCTTGGTTTCAATTTGGGCAATATGTAATCCAAAATGTGGGTCTCTGGTGTGGTCGTCAATATGTAATCCACTTTACATGGTCTGTATGGTAGTTGGTTTTTTGGTAATCTGTAGGTTTCGGTGGTGTTGTAGAACAGGTTCATGTTCTTCTTTGCCCACAGTCAGGGGCTCGAATCTTGTATACTCCTTTTTGAAATCAATATAAAACTTATCTTACCTATAAAAAAAAAGTATTATAAAATAAAACTATTTTAAAATCTGCTTTAAATTTGCTTGAAAAAATGTCTACATACAATGAATGTAGTTATGTTAGTTGCATGTCATTTGAACGTCAAATTCAAACTAAAGAGTTTTTCCTTACATTGAATTTTGTTTTTTGATGGATGCCATTGTAATACGCCTCTCGACGTAATAAATAAATAAAATGATTTTATTTATTTAAAAAAAAGATAATGTTGAGAATTAAATCAAATAATTAAAATAATTACTTAATTTAAGAAGTGAGAATTAATCAAATAATAAATTATTTAGTCTTCGAGATAAGAACTAGATAAGGAATTTGCATGTTTAATAATTAAACAAATTTAAATTTTTTTTATCGGTAAATAACTACTAGGGGCAACACCCGTTATATTGATATCAAAAAAGTTTTTACATCCATTGCCACAGTGGCTTTCAAATTTGACCAGAGATTGCATTACCTGCCCTTTACATACTACTAGAGCCTATTTTGACTGAATTTCACCCCTACCGATTACAGATTACATAATGAGGGTTCTCATACTAATTTGCAAACAAAACATCTCTCATAGAAAGTAAAATATAGAGTATCAACTAAATAAAAATACCAAAATGGAAACACATAGTACCCCAACCCTAGTCTTCATCAGACACAGCTTCACGCATCTTCCTTTCCTCCATTGCATTAGCTATCATTGGGCATTCAGGTCCGCATGCACTGTGTGCCAGATGGTTGGCCTTTTCTTCTATGTCTTGAGAGTCCTACTCTCGTCATTTATCGCTGCCACCAAGCTCCCAGTCTTCATTGTCTCCCGCCAACACCTTGCCATCCAAAACTTCCACTTGCAGATACGCCCCAACCTAGCTTGTCGTCGGAGTGCTAGACATGCCTACCGCCCGTAGAAGGAAAAAGATAGATATGCCAATCTCTCCCCAATGCTTCTCCAGTTCTTGCGAGCATAGTGTTCGCACCACCACGAATTTTGGAACCTCCAAGCCATTACCAAAGGGCATATAGTAGTGATGGGGAAAAAGGACAAGAAGGTTACCATCAACATTATCCAATGCCTCGTCTATTTCCTCGATCCAAGCATGTTCAAAAACCATTTGGCATATCTTCTTGCTCTTCAGCTTTGAGAGCCCCGTGTATAGAAGAATGGCCAAGAACATGGACAATATCTCTACATTGGCCCCGAACCTTTGTCAAGCTAGGAGGAATTCTTTGCCCAATACTTTCTTTGTTGCTCATAAAATCAATGGGTGTGATAAATTAAAAAACCCCTTCAGCCTCTTTTCTGTTATCTCTCCATAGAAAGATTGTTGTTGCTTGGCCGTGTTCAGGAAAAGTGGCATCTCTATTGCAACTACTTGACTCAAGCTCAAGATGTTTCCAATTTTGAGTTCTTCAAAGCCACCTTCCACTTTGTTCAATTTTTAACCTCATCCCATCTTTCTACGTTATGATGGCAACTTAGATTAGCATACCAACATGTCACATCATCTAACTCTTTCATTTGATATGGCTACATGAGTTGTCAGTTACTTATGATCCTCCATTATAGAGCATAGTTGCTATTTTTGTGCAGTGTAATTTTCAATATTGGCCTCTTTCCCATTGTACCCTTGCATGACATCTCCCATGGGTAATCTGCTCTGATGACACACTTCCATTTAATGAACATGTCCTCAGCATCATGGCTATTGATGACAACATATCCTTCAGCTCTCTCCCCTATTTTATTTTGATGGTAGCTTACAGTGTTGTGTCATCATGTCAAATCCATCAATTCCTTAGTGTGATACAATTGCACGAGTTGCCGTCAGCTTAGAATCCTCCCCTACATGACATCATTGCTATTTTCATGTAAGAGTTATTTCCAATATTGGCCACCTTTCAATCGTACCCCTGTAAGACACCTTCAATGATTTTTTTGTCCCGATGACACATCTTCATTAATGATGAAATCCACACCATCTCGTCTACTAATGGTAGCCTATCCTTGAGGTACCACCTGGATCTATCTAGCAAAATCAACACCTTATGGATATACATTCACTAACTCTTTGGCAGAATACCCTTTTTCTTTGCCAGTGAACACATGTCCTACCCCATATCTGAGGTTATCATAGGGAAGGTGGGTGACCACATGTTCCACCTCACATGTCTTGTCATCTAGCCTTCTCAGCCACCCTCTTCGCCAAGTTGTCTACCATGTGGTTTCCCTCTCTGCAGATGTGACTTACCTTGTAAGCCTCGAATTTGTCAAGGAGCTGCTTTATTGGTTGTAACCAGTGATTTAGTTTCCAATTGGGGGCATTGTTGAGTCGTATTGCATTGACTGTGATAAGAGAATCTCCTTCCAAGTGAATCCTCTTTGCTCCAATCACAATTCCCAATTGGAGTCCCTTTAGGGCCACTCAAAACTCTGCCTCGTTGTTGGTGCATGTTCCCAAGGGAATGGAAATTTTTGCAATTATCCTCCCTTGTTCATCTTGTTCCACACACCCTGCCCCTCTGGGCCCTGGGTTACCCCAAGCAGCTTCGTCAAAGTTTATTTTGACCCATCCTTCTTCTGGAGCTTCCCATGACACTTTGTTCCTTTTTTTGTTAACTAGGTCACTCATGGCTAAACCACAAAGGTAGGGAATGACTAGGCCACTGAATGCTTTTTTCACTTTGTCATCCTAGCTTGTGTAGATCACTTGCTTCATTGATTTTGATCAAGCTTCCTCATTAACTTTTTCTATGATCATACTTTCAATTTTGGCATAGTCTCTCCTGGGTCATCTCCTTATCTTGAAACATTCTCCTATTATGCTCCTTCTAGATTTCCCAAATTATGATGGAGGGGGCAATTGACTATATGCTATCAAAAATTGCTTTTCTTCGAGGTTGGGGCCACATGTTGAACCAGGCCAGTAAACATGAGGGCATCAGACATTGAATACTCAATTTATTCATAAATAATTTCTAGCATTGCTCTGCGTATGGGCAAGCCATTAATAGGCGGTCCGCATTTTCACTGATCTGCTTGCAAAGGACACACTGCCCTGGTCCCTATATTCCAAGCATGGCTAGCTTATCCTTTGTGAGGATTATTTTCTGAACCACCAACCATGTGAACATGCCTGCCTTTGGAAGGAAATGTTTTCCCCAAATGAGTTTGTTGGGCTAGTTTTTCCTTGCTTCCGCCATTTCTTGTATTCTGTAACCAAACTTGAAAACATATGACCTAGAAGACGAGCCACACCATCTAATCCTGTCTTATTGATTGGATGGGGAGAAAGTTCTTTCTTTTAGGATTTTAGATAGAGCATCCTTCTGCTCCTGAGGGGCATTTAGATCTTGCAAGGAGTGTCACCCCATTTTTGGACTCCATCTTGCCATTTTGTTTTTCCATAATTGCATATCTTGTTTCCCCAAATCCTTGTTGTCTTTGTTTTGATTTGCTCCATATTGGGGTGAATTGCCAAATCTTTTTATCCATTCAAAGAATCTGACTAGAAAGAGGCATAATTTCTATTCCTAACTTCCCATGTTACGTGCTTGGAAATGGTGTCTCTACATTCCAGCAAATAGTTCCATATTGTTGAGCCTCTTGAGGGATTTGTTGTAGTAAGGATTTGAGTTGGGGAGTCCTAATCTAGGTACTTTCTTCTCAATATCTTGACCCATCTCTAATCTCCTTTCATGTACATATCCCACACCAATTTTTCCCCCATAGCCATGTTCATCAATTTTAATTGCTTGATGCCTGTTCCCCTTGCTTCCTTGGGTGTACATACCTTCTCCCAAGCCACCAATGGGAACTTCTATTGTTTCCCTGATCCACTCCAAAAGAAATTTATGAAGATTTAGTTAAGTTTTTCTTCAACCACCATTAGAATCCTCAAACACGCCATTGAGTAAACTGGTATGGCTGAAAGCACTTCCTTTACCATCATGAGCCTCCCAGCTGATGAGAGCCATTTCCCCTTCCATGTCTCTAGTTTTCTTTTGTAACTGTTTTAGGTTCTCCCAGTAACATTTTTTATTGATACCAATGAAAAGAGGTGTCCCCAAAAACCTACTTGGGAATTTTTCCACTCTCAACCCCAATATCCTTGCCAATTCCCTCTGAAGGCTAGTTTGCATGTTGAGGAAGAAAACCTCCAATTTTCACCAATTGATGCTTTGTCCTGATGCTAAGCAATACTCATCCAAAAAAGTTCTGATTGTCCTTGCCTCCTTTCTGCTAGTCGTTCCAAAAAGTATGGCATCGTCTACAAATTTTTGGTGTGTCATTGCTTCCAGCCCATTCACCACTTAAACCCCCTTCCATTCCCTTGATTTCCTTAAGGCGCTAATTCCTCTTCCCATAGCCTCCGCCATAATGATGAAAAAGAAGGGAGATAGGGGGTCCCCTTGTCGAAGGCCCCTGGTAGATGCAAAGAAGCCCTATGATGTCCCATTTACTAAGACAGAGAACTTGGTTGTGGATATACAACTTATAATCCAATTAATCAACTCTTCCATGAAACCAAATTTTCTAAGCACCTCTACTAGGAACTATCTATCCACTAAATCATATGCTTTGAGGATGTCTAACTTTAGAATCATACATGGATCCTTTACCTTTCTAGTTGAGTGCAAGGTTTCATGAGCTGTAATGATGCCTTCAATAATTGATTGCCTTGGAGAAAAACCACTCTGTTCTTCTGATATTATCTGATTTAGAACACCTTTCAATCTATTGTCTATGATTTTGGTGACCACCTTGTAGACTGTATTATAGAGTGCAATCAGCTTGAAATCCCCCATTGTTTGTGGTTCCTTCTTCTTAAGTATTAGGGCCAAGAAGGTGTGGTTTGTTGAACCCAACATCATCATTTTTCTCCTTGATTCTTCCACCACCAGCGACAAATCCTCTCCCACAATGCCCCAAAATTTCTAGAAGAAGCCTGTCGGGAACCCATCTAGGTCCAAAGACTTATCAGGATTAAGCTGGAAAGTTTCTTTCTTCACCTCTTTCGTGCTGATTTTCTGAAATAGTGCCTTGTTTTGATCTTCTCCTATTATTGTTGGAATGTAGCTCAAAATATTGTCTCATACATTCCTATTCTCTGTAGTTAGTCTATTTAGAATTGCCTGAAAGAATTTTACTGCTAAGTCTTCATTTACCTCCTCCATTGATTGGGTTACTAACCCATCCTCCCTTCTAATTGTTGTGATTATGTTTCTGCTCCTATTTGTCATTGTTGTTCTGTGGAAATAATTGGTGTTCTTGTCTCCTTCCTTTAGGCATGTTTCCCTTGATTTTTGTTTCCAAAACACTCTTCTCTTTTCAGGATTTTGGCCAATTCCTCTTTCAATATTTTTTTGATTCAAAGTCATCACTCCCCATGCCATTTGTTGTGATATGCTCATTGAGAACATCTATATCTTTTTCCATTCTCTCTTTCTCCTGGAAGATGTTTTTGAAGTATATTTTGTTCCATTCCTTCAATTTGTTTTTCACATGGTTCAACTTTTTTCTAATCTTGTATAGATGAGAGTGGTTCCCGATTCTTAGCTCCTCCCACCATTTGGCAACTAGGTCTAGAAGTATTTCATCTCTGAGCCACATGTTTTCAAACTTAAATGGGCTTCCTTTTAGGGATATATATAGCTAGATGAAAAGTTGAAGTGGGAAGTGGTAATGATCCAACGAAGAGAAAAATCATTGCTTCTTGTAGAAAATTCTCTCCTCCCCAATCCCCAAATAGGAGGAATAGATCTATCTAGCCTCTCTACAATGCTGGTAAAATCTTTCCTCATGTTGGTCCAAGTAAAAGTCCCATTCTTGGTTTGTAGGTCCATCAGCTGATTGTTGTCCACAAATTCTTGAAAATCCTACTAAGTGCTTGTGGATCTCCCCATCCCTCCCCTTTTTTCTCCACAATTCAGGGTAGCATTGAAGTCACTAGCTAGGACACCCTTCTCTCCCCTAATATTTTCTATGGATGTGGATAGTTGCTTCCATATATTTCTCTTTTCAGCTATGGCTATATGCCCATACACACTTATAATTGTGAACTATTCATTCTTTTGGAGTAGTTTGCATTTCAACATTATCTAGTTTTTGTTCTCTTCTACCACCTCTCTAGCTATTGCTAGCGAGTTCCAAAGGATTCCTAGTCCCCCTAAGGCCCCTTCAGCTCCCAAAAATTGCCTCTTCCACTGAATCCACCAATTGAGCCTATTTTTTCTTTCTTCTCAGTCCAATTGTGTTTCTTGTAGTAAGAAGATATATTCTTTTAATTGGTCAATTTGGCGCTTGACCATGCGCCATTTGTTAGGGGAACATTCCATGTTATGAAATTCATTGTGCATGGGGAAGGATAACACCCTTCCCTATCCTCAACTTTGTTTGTCCAACTGTATTTGTTGCTATCTCTAGTTTGGCCTTGTTTGTCTTGGGCCCCCTTTTTTCCTTTTCTCTTGATGTTGGGCTTCTTTATTCTTGGCTGAGATTTCTCAAGAGTTATTTCTTGCACTAGATCACCCTCCTCTGCCTCCTCTTGATCCTCCTCATCTGATTCTATCTTTTCTTCACTTTCATTATCATCCACTTGTGAATCATTATCGTTTCCTTCCTCCTTGGCTTGCATTGCATTTCCCAGTTTTATATTGCTTTCTTCTTCCTCCTCTTTCCCATCTTCAGCATCCTTGCCTGCCCCTAATGGCCTCTTCGATTGATTTTGATATTCCCCTTCCTTTTCCTTTTGTTCTCCTATCCTTGGGCTATTTATTTCATTTGAAATATCTTCTAGTTGTATGGTAATATCTTTTTGCAGTTCCCTAATTTGTTCCAAGAGAGTGCTTAGGTCTTTTTATTCTTATGTTGCCACATTCACATTGCATTTTTTTTTTACGCGATTCCTCCTTTACTTCCAAGTATTTCCCATTCAATTTTCTCTTTTTAGATATTGTATCAACTATTTGACCTAAGCATCCATTGCCTTGAACGGTGGAAATCCGAGGAATCTCAATGTGGCTTACCTTTTCTACTCCTTTTTTTTGCATTGCTTACCCCTGTTGGGGCTATTGTCCTTGTCGACTACCATTCTATGTGAGCATCATTCCCTTATAGCTTCCTTGAATAAGAACCTCCCGATTTGTGTTCCTTCACATGTGACCACTTTCTATTGCCAACTTCCAAACTATGATAATATTTCTAGATTTTTGTAAATCCCCACTCCTTCTGTGATTTCCATAAGGATATTAGCGTCGACTTCTTTTTTACCATTGATGAAATCTTCATCGACTCCCAGGCATACCCCTAGTGCATCCCCAATCTTTACCAGAGCTTCCACACTCCAGTACTCGGATGGGAGGTCAACCAGTTTAATCCATGTGGGGATTTTTTTGATGGTGTACTTCCATGGATCAAAATTAGGTTCCCAGTATATATAGTGAAAACTATAGCCCTTTAAGAATAGAGGATTTCCATACACAATTTTTTGTTTTAAATTTATGTCTATGCATTCAATGAGAAAAAAAGGAATTCGATAATTACGAAAAACTTACCTGATCCTTGAAGTTTTGTTGCCACCAATCCATGATCTCTTCTTTAGGACATCCTGGGCCACACCATTTTGTAAATTATAGAGCTCTATCTTTCAGTCTGGCAACCCTCGATTCGATTGTTTTCATTGACATCAAAAACAATTTACTCCCCCACAGCCTAATATTTGCATATGCATCTCTCCCACTTTTTTTTTTTGTGGCTTTGACTTTTGACTCATCTACCACCATGGTTCCAAAATTGTTTGGGATTTTCTACTCGCTTTCCCTTCTTCTAGTCGGCTACTACTTGTGCTTCCCATATTTTCCAAATTTTTCCTTTTCCCGACTGATCCTCTGGATTCCTTTCCTTTGATTCACCGATGTCATTAGCCTCACCGCTCAACTCTACTTATGGCCACCTCCGATCGATCGAATCCACAACTTGTTTTGGGTGTCACTTTTCTTCAGTGTTCTTGTTTCTTCCTTTCTAGGGACTACTGGTTCTTTTTGGAGTTCCTCCCTCCTTGTTTCTCCAATTTTCCAATGTTTTTTCCTTAGGACTTCTTTTTTCCCAGAACCACCCATGCCTGCAATTTGGAAAGCTTCCACGAGCAACCCAAAATTCTATACTCCTATCCCATATATTTAGTTTTTACTCTGGATGCATCAACCTTCCCCTGTCCGCCTTTGAATTCCTCCACTCGATCTGGCCTTGGGGGCACAGGTTGCAAGCATCCCTTATGTGATAGCTTGAATGAAACTTGTCCACCCATTCGCCATTTGTGAAAACCCATTGTGGAATGTGGGTGATAGTTCCATGCCTACTCTCCCCTACCTTTCCTTTCCTTGATTGGTTATCATCTTCGATATCACCCCATCGCTTCCCTTCCAAGTCACTTGCCTTTTTTCGCTCCTCCTCGCCACCTTTCGTCATTTTTTCCCAAGATATTTTTTATAATTAAATAAATTTAATTATTATTTACATGTACAAGATTGAATTCATTAAATAAATAAAATGAATGATTTTATTTATTTTAGAAGATAATGTTGAGAACTAAATTAAATAATTAAAACAATTACTTAAATTAAGAGGTAGAAATTAATTAAATAATAAATTATTTAATTAATTTTGGAAATAGAAGAATAATTAGTAAATTAATTAAATAACTTTAATTATTTAATTAATTAAATAACTTTAATTATTTAATTAATATAGAAGAATTAATACAACTCTTGTAAGCACAACCATGAGACTAATTTTAGCTCCTTTCAAGCAACCACACTAGAAGCCAACTATGGAAGACCAAGCGTCAACTTAAATTCCACATTAGACGTTCCTTTGAGATTTGAACTCGGGTCTCCACAATGGGAACTTGATATTTTAGTCAATCAAGCTCAAAACCTTGGACACAGATTATATGTTTAATTTTATGTAAGGACCTTATAATACTAGAATTCCTCTAATATTAGATTATAGATCTTATTGAACCATAAACACTACTATTGTATTGTAACTAGTTGTTACTAAATAATATATTAGACATGTGATTTGGAGGCTTATTTTTTCCCTTACAAGGGTTTTCCCAAGGTATATTATGTGTTGCATTTAATTCTTCTCCTCTTATATTCTTGTTCTTGTTTTCTAAGTGATGTTACTTAAATTAATTTATAATATTTTCTTTTGATTAAGTAGTATTTTTCCTCTCACTACTTGAATTACATCATTATCAACAAAATCTTATACATTTCATTTATGTTCCACACCAACTCATACTGTGTATAGTTTTTTTATGATAATGATACACGAAGTAGCAATTTGAATACTATGGGAGACCACTATATGTATCAATTGGATTGATGGGGGTAAGGTGATAAGTTGATGATGCAAAGGTTGTTGTAACATTGTATGTGGATGGTGTGCTAATCTAGTAAAATTAATATGCTCTAGTAGTTTTAGTTTAATAATGTTAGTACAAGAGTAATCAATAATAATATTGTGTAGGCTTATGCTTGTATAGTCCACCCTCATTACTCTTATGTATTAAATTTGACTTTGATTGAAACTTATGGGTATAAGAAAAAGAGTTAGAGATACCAATGCGTACGAGATTATTGTCTAACAATTTAATCTTATATACTTATGTACACTACCATGTAATTTAGAAAATAAATTGTAATTACCAAAAACCAAATTTTCTTTCATGATTGGAAGGAGACTATTGATAAACCTTTAATTTCATTGTTTATGGGTTGAAAAGTCATGTTAGCTAACACAATTTCAAATTGCAATCATAGTCATTGATTTTATTTTTTGAACCTTATTTATATTACATGTTGATTTGATAATTGTAACTTTAAGCACACTATTGTGTTATAGCTTATTAATGAAAGCATTGGCAAGTCCCCAAAGGAATGTATCGAAGCATGAAGAATATAGTAAAATCAATTAAGTGCATAATCTCTTGAGTTTGGTAGAAATAATTTAGCAAGTAATTATTCATCATAAATATAATATAAACATATTGTCTTGAAAGTGTGTATGTGGGTCGAGGAGTTACCAATTTTGCAACAATTTTTTTGGATTTGATTGCATAATTTTTTTTGTTGCATCAACATTTTGGATCACACTCTGTGATCCATCATGAGGATGAAAACAAAGAGCTGAAGGAGAATGTAAAGATGTAGACCAAGACCAACTTAAAATGAGGGAGGATGAGAAGGATGCACAAGGGACGAGGAAGACAAGACACAAACCAATAAAATTAGAAATAATAGAAGAAGAAAAATAATAGGAGAATAAAGCTCCAATTTTAAAACCAATAAGATTAAAAGGAAATGGAAAAATAGGAAAATATAAACCTTAGACAATTAAGGACAACCTAAGAAAAAGGAATAAAACCCTAAAAAAACAAGTATTAAAAAAAAGGAAGAAAAAGAATAATAGAAGAAATAAAACAAAAGAACAAAAGTGAAAACAAAGGAGAAGACATAATCGAATAAAAAATAAACAATAAACCAATACAAAATAATGACAACCAATGAACTCAACAAAAAGCTACATAAAAAATATGAAATTGAACAAGAATGAGAATATGCAAATGAATATGAAAAAGAAAGAAAAAAAAATGAAAACCAAAACAACTATAAGAGAAAGAATATATATATATAAACTAAGAGCTAGGAAAAAGTAAAAAGAAGGAACAAACTGAAGGAGGAAAATCATGAATATATATATATATATATAAACTAAGAGCTAGGAAAAAGTAAAAAGAAGGAACAAACTGAAGGAGGAAAATCATGAAATTAAAGGAAGAGAAAGAGAAGAAAAAAGCTAAAATTAAACAATAAAATTAATGAAATAATGAGCAACTACAACGAAGAAAAAAGTAAACGAAGGGGAAAGCAGGGAAAATAAAAACGAAAAATAAAACAAGAACAAAAACATATCCATAAATATTTGTATATGTATATGTGTCCAAAATGTAAAAAGGACAACATATATATATATATATATACAAAAGAAAGAAACGATTGAACTTAAAGGAAGAGAAAGACCTCCAAAAGAAAAGAAAAATCAACCAAGAACCAAGGACAAACAATGATCTGAAAAAGGCAATATCATTATGGATTGTGGAAATTTGATATCTCTAATTGAGTTACCAATTGTCGTAGTACATTGCAAGACTAAGTGCTATAAATATTGTTGGTAAATGATAAGTTGGTACACCGTAAGCCAATGAATGTGACTGAGTGTTCTTATAAATGCTTTTTGCTAACAATCAATTATTCTAAACAACTTAGGATGATGTCCTTAAATACAAGTTGTAGACACACAACTTTAGATCTTTTGCATGTAGGCCAATGGGGTAATAATCATATTGCTAGAAGCTGGTATGGGAAGGAGGGGATTTAAAATTCAAACCAATAAGTCTAAGCTACAACATGGTCATGTCTAAAAGATAAGATTTTGGATGTGACTTTAACCAAGAAATAAGAAAACAAATATATTTGGATCAATCCCAACTAAACTAAAAGATATGATATATCTAAATAATAAAAAAATAAAATAAAATTGACTAATATGCCAAATAAATCAATTTAAATGATAATACCACATGTTTATAAATTCATAAAAGATAATGTGACGCAAAATAACAAATATACATGATATACATTTTTATCTCTTACACTAACATACTCAACAATACCCTACTCATCCCATCCCATGCATGTATGTTACACTATTTGAATTAGAAAAAAGAAGAAAAAAAGTTGAAACATAGTACAAAAACATGCAAGTGCATTTCACAATAATATTCCATTCCCATTTGCAAGTGAGGGACAAGGACAACTTTCATATTGAATAAATCTCTAGTTACAAAAGTATAAGGTTAAAAGTCTAAAAGCACCCAATAATAAGCAATGTAGTATGACTTTTTTCAAATGTCTCTCTTTGTTTTTACACATAAAATAATATATTTTAACAATTCATCACTCTCCCAAAGTTTTTTTTTTCTATAAATTTGGTGGTTCGAATATGGCCGAATATCTCACGGATTTTACTATTACTGACATTAGTCTAAATTATAAAAAAACAAAATTATCCACATTGGTTTAAGTTATGGCGTGATTCTTTAAAAACATTCAATCCCCATTTATCATAATTAAAAATTAATATTTTCAATTTCATACATTAATGGTTTTACTTTACTTGTAAAGTCCCTATCATCCTACTCCCCAAGGCTTTTTTTTAATAAATAAAATAAAAAGAAAAATCAACCACTATTTTTGGCGTTAGGTTTTCACTTTATTTTATTACTTGTAAAGTCCCAATCAACACTTGTCATACTAATTTTGGTCCTCTTAAAATAAAGAAAGGTTCCGAAATATCCGGTAGGGTTACTCTCATATTACATGTGATAGATGTGGAAAACGAATAAGGCTTACACTCAAAGTAGAAAGGGTACAAGAAAAGGTATCCCTAATAATTTATTTATTTTTAATTATCAAATATTCTTGAATACGTGGCAACTAATGTGTTTCCCATGGAAGGTGCTGTTTTTTTCCTTCTTTCTAACTTTCTAGTTGAAGTATGAAAAGGTGGGGACAAACATCATTGCACAAATCGAAAGCTATTAAGAATTTGTATAAATCCAATGGTTAGGATGATGAGACTGGGTCAATGGGACAAGACAAATGCAAATTGGATACATTTGTCTAAACAATACAACTAATTTGGAAGGATGGGTATACCTAGTTTCATATAGACATGACCTTATGTAACAACTCACCTAACATTCTTCTCTTATATTGCAAATGTTGTTTCAATGGGGGAGAGAGGGGTCCATTCTATAAGGAGATCCCATTGTTTTGTCCTTATCCAATATAGGAACAAATTGAGTGTAAAGTATTCATAGAGAGTTTAAGTTGTATAAATATAATGTTTTTTATTGTATTTTTAGACTGCAAGAACTGGAATCAAGTAATCGCCTTTTTATAAACTACAGTGTGTCTAGTAAACCTTTTTCACGTGATTGGTGATGTTGGCGCGACACGCCCTCCAGTACCATGGGAACGGTGGGGAGACTAGACCTTGCGACCTCTTGCCTGCAATAGGATGCTTTAACCAATCGAGCTAGGCCCACCGACCTAATGCCTTTTATAGTTATTCTTATAATATGGTTTAGGTTTAATTTATAATTAAATACTAAACGATGAAATTTGATATACATGATAAATAATTGGTTTTTATAAAATTGAGAGGAGATAAAAATATTAAGTTAATTTTGATTAAATGTATTAATGTGTGATGAGTTGTAGTTTTGTTGCAATTAATAATTTAAATTTGGGGTTGATATCAAATTTTAAATCTATGTCTTATAAGAAATCTCTATTTTCCGTTAGATTGATGTAGGAATGGATTGTGCCACTTATTAAATAAATCTACATAGATTGATCTTTTTATTGTGATTTTATCTATTGTTGACGTGACCTTTTGTGATGTGATTTTGCCATTTGCACATCTTGCACAACAAAGGGATGTGTTTATAGTCACAATGGGATTTACTATAGGCTAGAGGGAATATTGTGGACTCCCTTGATGGTTGGAAAGCCCCTTAGTTTGTTGCATATGATATTAGACACACTAAACAATTGATGCAATGCCTAAGGATGTTAAGAAAATGAAGTAAAATATGCTTCACATGCTCTTTATGTAGATGCTTTTTCATAACCTTTTAATATGCTAACTAATAGCTTAGTTCAATGTCTATAAATATATGATCCTAGAAGCTCAACTTGATGTATTTGGTGCAAAGGCCAGTGGAGTAGCAACTAATTACATGGGAAATTAAACTTTAGGAGATAGATTTGATAATGAAATCAAGTGAAATAGGCCATGTAGTGTGACCCGATCTATGAATAAGGCCACAAATTTGATCAACTCCATGCTAGTAAAAGACTTGTGGAATTAGATCAATCTTGATTAATATGTTGAATGAGACAATTTTAACCAATGAATTTTAAGATTAAGGTTCTTTTGTACACCAAATAAGTCAAGTTAAACACTTCAAAAGTATACTTTCAAAATTATATTTTTTGGTGTCAAATGAAGGTGTAAAAGTGTAGGGTATACACTTTTATCATTTATAATTGTAGCACCTAAAAATGTCCTAATCATATTACACATCGAGATTTCACGTACACACCATTTCTCTCCTAATTCACCTATTTTCATCTATTTAATTAAATAATGTCAATTGTTTAATTAAATTTGTGTTATTTTCTCTTATTAATCGAATAATTAATTTTATTTGATTAATTCATCATCATCACACTAATTTTCTTCTCTTTTGATTAAATAATGTAAATTATTTAATTAAATGTCATAAATCCTCTTTGATTAAATAATTCATAATTGTTTAATTAAAGTATTTAATTTCCTCCAGTTGCATAATTAAATAATTTTTAAATTGCTTAATTGGTCAATTTCCTCCAATCATTCAAAGAATATTCTCTTGGAATATATTCCCTTTTCAAATTCAAATTTTCCCTCCACATGGAAATATCCCCACATGCTTCCTAAAATCAAGGGACCTGTTATTGTCTCAAGCAATTTAGACCTTTGACTAAAATACTTGATCCATGTCATTATACATTATCGACCCTTGATTTGATCTTTGATCCATGTCCTCATATCCCATCCATTTTCCTCCATTAATTAGCTAATTCAATCTCAACCATTAATTCATTCCAAAAATCTATAAATACTCCCCATTTTACATGAGAATTCATTCACAAGCATTTAAGCAACCTTACTCTACCCAATTTCATACTTGAGCTATTGAGAATTTGTGAATCAACCTCACCATTACCATCAATTCATCAAGCTTTTGCATCAAATCAACTACTGATAAGGCAACTTGATCAATCCACACCATACCTTCACTCAATTAAACTCAATCCACAATGGGATTGCTCTGGTTTGCATCTTAGATAGTTTCATTTAGCTTCATTTCATGTTTAATTGTTTAGAATGAATATTTCTTATGTTGTAGATTAAATCTCACTAAATATGGCTTTTAATTGATCATTTCATCTTGTTAAATTGTTTTAATTCTTGAGTATTTGATCAATTAGATTAACCATATGACAATAACAACTTATACATTCAAAGACGAATAATTGTCACATCTCAATATCATGTTCATTACATCTTTATTATGAATAACAAATTTATTTAAGATAAGTTTATTTATATGTTAATAGCCATTTAGGGCTAAAATTCATCTATCATTACAAGAATTACAATGTGGAAGTTGCATAAGAGTGCCAACACATCTCTAGTTATGAGAATTTTAGATACTTTATGGATGTCCATCTATATGAATAGAATACTCTATAAATAGTTACATTGTACCATTTTTGTGAAACTCCCTACCTTTTTCCATACTTAGATCTAAGATGTGTTTTATTGCTAGGTCCTCCAAACTTATCAAGGGCTATTCCACTCTAAACCTAGGTACTCGATCATGAGAAAAAAAGTGAGGGACAACACTCATCATAGAGGAAACAATATAATGATGCCCTAGCTCTATCAAAACCCTTTAATGACACTACTTTGGATTTTCGTATGAGAGATGAGATTTGAACCTAATTGTTATTTTTTTGTCTTTCAAGAAGTCTAGGTTATGCTTCTCTTTTAACACAGTGTTTGTGTATAATAGTTATGTGTTGATAATACACTAAAATAAATGCATATTTAATTATATCAAAGTAGCATAAATACAAATGTATGTATGTTTTATGTAAACTCAATGCAATCTAAGAGTACCTAATGTTGTCTCTAATGAACCAAGCCTTAATGACACCACTAAGGAGTTGGGATAAATAATATGTCTAATTGATAACTAGATCTAGACTATTGAATGTTTATATGGCTATTTAACTAGGAAAATGTTATGTTATGATGTGGAAAACTATAAAAATAAGGTAATAGACACACTTGCATTGAAGTATGACAACTGTGAAATATGATTCTAGAGCTTCTAGTGAAGTCTAAGGTCAAAATATAGATGTAGAAGCTAGATCCAAAGAGGAATAGTTAGTTGAATGACCATGCCCAAAAGTGAATGACTAGTAGGAAGGCCTAGCCCAAGAGGGGCAACCTTTGAAAGGAATAAATTATGAAAAAAATCTCCCTAAACTACTCTTTGAGGAGAGTATCATGCGAATTTAAAATATTTACAATTATGGAAAAAGGAAATACACATAAAACATAAATAAAATTATACCATAACATAGGTTTGTGTGGGGAAAACCCTTTTGGGATAAAAAACCCACTCCAAAGTAGGCCAATTTATTAATCAATAATATAAACATAGTTCCAATACAGTTGTAGAGCTCAAGCTTTCATATAATTATTTCCAACCAAAGATCTAGAGTAATTGAACAACAACATAACAATACCTACAAACTCACTCCTCAAAACCTTAATCTCAAGCATCCTATAAATATGAGTAGTGTTGTCAATCAGGATTGCACCCTAGTTGAGTTAGACTCAATTGTCCTGCTGAAACATGGAAACATTCTCAAGTTGTGGGTAACTTTTGATGAGAATGAATCTCCAGAGAGGGCTAGTTCCCTTGGTAGATCACCTAAACTAAATTATTTTATGAGGAAAAGGATAGAAGGATGACTGAAATGAAAATCCTAAAATCCAAAGGGTGATGAACCAAAACTTATAAGATTATTCATTAACTCAACTCACAATCAACTCTCAAAGCATTAACTATCACAATCTCATAGGAAACAAACAACACAAAAGTGATTTGTATGAAGATTCAAAATCAAACACAACATACAACCTGTATCATATGAAGTTTTTGCACCCACTCTTGCAATAATGAGACATAAAAAGAACTCAAAACTTAGAATCACAATGACAACATCAAATCAATACTACAAAATGAGACAAAAATTATGAGATAGGAATGCTCTATTGCTTTTATTGTTCTGAAAGGATTATCAAATATGAAAATATGAGTACAAAATTAAGCTAACAAAGCTCTCTACAAGTGACCAAGAGAGAAAGAAGCAACTTTGAACCCCTTGAAAACTAAGCTTTTCTCAAATATATATCTCCAATATGCCTCCAAGAGTTAATGGGAAAACTATGAGTAAACTACTATTCAAAATAGTAACCCAAATATCATTTTCGAGCAAAGGGAAAAAACATCCAAAATAGGGCCCAAACTAACTCAAAACTGAAAGAGAAAAGATGGAAACTTTCCCTCCCAAATAGGTTGACCTAAGAGGACTCAAAAAACAAGTCAAAAATGACTATAAATGGAAATAGAAACTTCAATTCACTTGTTTTTTTCCATCTTGCACAAATGAAACTCAAACTCAAAAAGGAAAGCTTTCACTCAACAATTTATTTGTTTCACTACATTTTAAATAACAAGTACTGAAGCAATTTATAGAAATATTGCTTTAATATTGTCTTACATCGCTTGCAGTTTTAGTTTTGCAAAAGGAAAGATAAGTCGATTTGAGCTTTTGACTTGATTTTTGTAAAAAATATTTAAGACAACTAAGGTTTTGATAAAAAATTTCCAAGTATAGAACATTCATGGCATATGGCACCTAATTTTCTAATAGAAATCATAAAAATGGACCAAGGCATATAGCCATATGATTTTCTCAAAAAATCATAAAAAAACCCTATGGCATGTTGCTGTGGCATTAATACTTTGCATAAAAATTAAAAACATTGTGAAAAATACACAAGCCAACTAACTTAGGATAAATTGGAAGCCCTAGAACAAAACCATTCGATCTCTACTTTTCTCTCATCATTTTGCACTTTGATTTTATGAGTCTTCAGCCCTAGGCGCCTCCATTGAAGAGCTTTTGAAGCTTATTACTACAGGCATTTGAATACATCTTTTCAACTGGAAAACTAGGTAAGTCCTCTACCACTCGACCCTTGCATTCTTCTTATTTCTTTAGTCAATAAAATTCTCACCTCGAGCTTGATAATGGAGAAATGATGAATGTATTCAATCCTTCCTCTATGGATTCCATTATTTCTGTGAAAATGTTGAACGCTTTGTATTTTAAGTTTGTTATCTCCATTATTTTATGAGGGTTTTTTGTATCTCATGGCTGTGGCCTTTTGAATTTCTGGGTGCTCCTTCTACTTGTACAGATTTGAGGGTTTCTTAATTTTCTATATTTGTGGCTTCTTCATTTAAGTAACGGTTCAAGACCCATGGTTATGGCATGAAAGAAGCTAAAACATTTATGCTCTATTCCTCCATGGAAGGATGCAACCTCTCAATCTCCAAGTTCTTTTACTTTTCAATGTTTATGCAAAAATTCTTTAGGTAAAACCCTTGTGGGTTTGGTTCTTATTTGCAAAAGAGAAAGCTATGATTTCAAAACTACTTTGAAACTCGTGCTTCATTGGGTTGCTACTTGATTCCACGAATCTTCAAGCTGCTTCTAGTTTTAGCTCAACATCTTTCAACATTTGCAAAACCTTCTCATAGATGCATCACTTTTGTTCCTTGTTTTCAAATGACTCACTACTCCATGCTAATATTCTTTTCTCCAAAAACCTAGATCACATTTGAGGGGAACAACTTTCTTGCAATGAGTAACAAGATTCAAATCCTTCTATGCTATCTATCTTTTCCACTGAATACTACTTGCCATCTTTGGATAAATGAATGATATCACTGCAACATTGTGCACTACAAAAAATGTAGATTTTGATATTATGTTTCACCCCTACAAGATACACTCACTGTTTTTTAATGACCTTGTCACTTGCTTTGATACTTGAGAAATTTTTAAACACATTTAATGGAACAATGGACTCATGGTTTCTATCTCTTTTCTCTCACTATGCTAACGAACATCATGATGACTTGCTTCAAGTAGATCCATCATTCATTTTTTTCCATCCTTTGCATATGCAATGATAAATGAATTTCCTTTGTCTCTTGTACTCTACATTCCTACACATTGCTCCTCATTTGATCGCTGCACTTTAGTGAGTTGCAATCCTTGTATTTAGTACTTTGCAATTTTTTTCTCGATGGTTTCCCCACTATGGATATGGTGTTTCTTTGGAATGAGTGCTTGATGATTTTTTTTTATTAGCACTGAACATTACACTCCTTGTTTTCCCTCATATGTGAGCACTGTTTGTCAACCCATGGCGACTGTTCCTTCAAAGTGTGCACTTCAACAACATAAATAGTAGCAAACCTTGATGTATGGCAGCAATAAAAGATATAAAACATGATGAAAATCATCATTCAATGAAGCAAAACCATGAAAACATAAGAACTTTGTATGCAAACAACCATTCTTAATGAAGAAAGTGTACTTCTATTTTGTTCTATAGATTACTTGAGCATTTGAAACAAGCCCATTGTTCGTTTGTGATTTCCATTTCATAAGGGGGGCTGCCTCATTACACTTTTGACTTGGTTGTCATGAATGATCAATGTTGCTAGTGATTCCTACAACCACTTTTTGAATTGCTCCTTAGACTAAAAATGCTTTTATTTGAGCATCCTGAATGTCTTTTCCTATCTCATTCCCCTCTTGAGACTTAGGGGCAACATGTTGGGCTCAACCCTTGTGGGAGACCATTTTTTCACCACATGCTGAAATGTCAATAGAAATGAATTAGCGACAAGATTTCACCTATACCTGTATAGTGAACAAACATGTTAGTACAAAAAAACAATGAAGCTCAATGCTCCCGTGATGTTTGATTTTTTAGGCTCTCTTGTATACATCTGATGCTTGCTCAACTGACTTAATGCATCATATACATATTCTATATTTCCATTGATAGTGCATATGATGAGGTTCATATCTGAAGCTCTAACCACCCTTTTCATCATGATGCAAGTTCATCTGAAGGTCAAGAGCAAAGAGGAGCTAAAGACAATAAGACCCACACAAGACTTTGTTAGGCAATGATGGATATGTTTCTTTTCATGTGTTTTTTCAATACTTTTGTCTTTAGTTGTATAACATATCCTTATGTTGCATTAGTTCAACTACTCCCATGGCTTGTGTGGGACATTTGAGCATTCTCTTCTATTCAATGTATAGAACATCACTTTACAGTCTTGTCTATATTCCATTACAAAATGAATGAAACATTACAAAAATGAATAAAAACAATATCTTGTAATTTTATGTAGTTTCCTTTATGTTGTAAAACATTGCATAGTGAAAACTAAATTCTCTTTTTTTAAGCATCTTTTGATATGCCATGGCTAAACTTTAGCATAAATATGTCGGAATTCCTTTCACCTTTAAATGTAATAAATTGTTTCAGCTCTACCAAATTGAGTTGTAGGTGGAAATCTGGTAACATTTGTGGCGATTTCTGTTGAATGCTTACCTGCTAAGCATATAGACTAGTTTCCTTAACCATCCATTGGGCATGGAGTCAAATTTTTCCCCGCCAAACTCAAAAAGATATTGTAACTCAACTACAAATACTCCAAACAACAACAAAAACCAAATAGGAAGAAACTAGCAAGGCCCTAGTGGCCAGCAAACATGTGTAACAACACTTAGGGAAAGAAAACAAAATTGAAAGAAATGTGCCTTGAGCACTTATTAGCAGAAAATGCTAACCTAATCTACTAACTGAGGAAAGGATTACCTAAAAAAAAACCATTAATTGGCTCTAGAAAATAGTTTCCCCTTCTTTGCAATCTGTAGTGCTTCATAAGCTTGTGAGTCAACCAAAAGAGATGGGGAAAGATCAAATATCCAACAAACTATTGCAATAGCTTTCTGAGGAGGAAAATGTATTCACTTACCCACATATCTTGATTGGGAACCGCTAGTGATCAAGTGAATAAGTGGACTGGTTCTGCGTAACTTGATACCTTCTTTGATGCTCTAGATCAATGTTACTATGGGGCTTCTCCTTCTTGTTGGCTTCCAACCAAGCTATATGCCTAATAGGACATCCCCTTGAAAGCTTTGGACTAGGGAGAAGACAATTTGAGTGATTAGAAATAACATCACCTTCACCTTGCATGATAGCTTGCCATGTTGATTCCTCCTCCACAGTCAATGGACCATCCTCTTCTGTTAGGGTAGCTAATAACTCATCAAAGCTTTCAAATCTTGGAAGGCTCTTAGGAACAGTTGATCCAAGCTCAAAGTCCCCGTTATTACCCAAGGAGGTACACTCCAAATTAAGATTTTCTTCTTCAATGAAGGAAGGAAAATATTCAAACCATGAGATATCCTCTCCCGACAAACTTTCAACTGAAACATCAATCTCAAGCTCCTTTGTACAATAGAAAGGGAGCTCCTCCAATCAACTAAGATCATGCAAATCAACTTCATGAGAGATTTCTTGACCCTCATCAAGACCATACTCTTCTTCTTGCTCCAAAACTATTTTTTCTGATTTAGTGGCACAAGAGGGGGTGAAAATAGTTATCTCTTCATCCTGTCGATTAGGCTTCTCCATAACTAGTGACTCATTTGGGAATACAACCACTTCCACCTCTTGCCCTTGCTAATCAAGATAATCCTCCTCTAAAGATGCATGAGCAGAAAAGATCAATTTTTGCTTGAAACTAAACCTCCTCAAGCTCTTGATCATTTAAATTAGGGTTGCTTTCATATATCTCTTGGTAGCACTCATCAATCTTTTCGGACTCCATGAGAGGCTCATCCTTGCACTTATCTTGCTGATCCAAGGCTTCACCATCACACTTTCTCTCCTCAATCAACAATTCTTCACATTCTTTGACCTCTCCTTGCTACTCTAAAACTACTATGGATGAGATTAAAACATGCACTTCATCATCTTCAATGAAATGAGGTAATTCATCAAACCAAATTGTGGAGTTATCCTCTTGATTAGCCTCCTTTACCTCTTCATCCTGCTGCCCTGATTGATCTATCAAAACAACTTGATCATTTTTAACAAAACTAGGAAGCTCAACAATAAGAAAAACAACTTGATTCATCTTAAGAAATATTTTCTTGTTCAATATTTTGCTACTCTAAACAGTAAACCTCCAAAGCTAAACACAATGGATTTACATTTCTAAGATTTTCCATGAGTAAGGTCTCCCAATCAATGAGTTCACCCTTGGATTCATTAGGTGGGGAAACTTGGGGGAGCTTCTAAGGTCTCCCAATCAATGAGTTCACCCTTGAATTCATTAGGTGGGGAAACTTGGGGGAGCTTCTTGGATTTATTGCAAGGGAAAATGTTGCTCAAGGGGCTGCTCTGGAACTATACTAGGCTAAACCTGATTATTTTCCTCAACTTGCAAAGGATGAAGGCTTTAGAAACTTGGTATTTCAAGATTAAGAGGTTGGCTTGAGGAATTAAGGACTTTATCCTACCTAAAACTTGGAATCTCAACTTTAGGAGGGTTAAGAGGCTCAATTTTTCTAAAACTTAGAAACTTAGACCTAGGAACCTCCTCTTGAGCTAGCTGATTTGGAACTGTAGGAGATGCTTGGAATTTGTGCCTTTTTGTTTGAGAAACAAAAGCTTTGTCTTCTCCTCTTTTGTAGCTATCTCTCTTTCAAGGTTCTCCTCAAATTGTATCCTTTGTGTCTCCAATTCTTGCTCATAGAGATAGGCTTGATAAGCCATCTCTTCCTATTGCTGATTATACTCATGTTGCCTCTTGATCTCCTCTACCTGCTTTGTGAAGACAAGCATGAATTCAAGCAATATACCCTTTATGCTTGCAATATCCTCCTTTTCACTCTCTTGGAGTTGGTTTTGAGTGTATGAAGGCTGATATGGAGGTTTTGCAGGGGTGGGTGGATGGTAATTATATTGAGCATGCTAGTTTTCTTGAAAAGCCATGGAATGAAACCAAAAACATGATTGCCTTGATATGGCTATTGTGGAGGTGGATGAGAAAATTTTTCATGGTATGATGGATGATAAGACATAATTCCATGAATGATAAGAACTTATAAGATTATTCATTAACTCAACTCACAATCAACTCTCAAAGCATTAACTCTCACAATCTCATAGGAAACACATGACACAAAAGTGATTTGTATGAAGATTCAAAATCAAACACAACATACAACTTGTATCATATGAAGTTTCTACACCCACACTTGCAATAATGAGACATAGAGAGGACTCAAAACATAGAATCACAATGACAACATCAAATCAATACTACAAAATGAGATAAAAATTATGAGATAGGAATGCTCTACTACTTTTATTGATTTGAAAGGAGTATCGAACATGAAAATCTGGGTACAAAATCAAGCTTACAAAGCTCTCTACAAGTGATCAAGAGAGAAAGAAGCAGCTCTGAACCCCCTAAAAAGCTAAGTTTTTCTCAAATATATATCTCCAATATTCCTCCAAGAGTGAATGGGAAAAATCTGAGTAAACTGCTCTTCAAAATAGTAACCCAAATGCCATTTTCGAGTAAAAGGAAAATACCTCCAAAATAGGGCCCAAACTAACTCAAAATTGAAAAAGAAAAGATGAAAAATTTCCCTCCCAAATAGGTCAACCTAAGAGGACTCGAAAAACAAGTCAAAACTGACTGGAAATGGAAATAGTTCTAAACTTTAGTTCACTTGTTTTTTTCCATCTTGCACAAATGAAACCCAAACTCAAAAAGGAAAGCTTCCACTCCACACTTGCTTTGTTTCACTGCATTTTAAATAACAAGTACTAAAGCAAATCATAGAAATATTGCTTTAATATTGTCTTATATCACTTGTAGTTTCAGTTTTGCAAAAGGAAAGAGAAGTTGATTTGAGCTTTTGACTTGATTTTTGCAAAAAATATAAGGCAACTATGGTTTTGATAAAAATTTTCCAAGTATAGAACATTCATGTCATATGGCACTTGATTTTCTAATAGAAACCATAAAAAATGGACCAAGGCATACAACCATATGATTTTCTCAAAAAATCATAAAAAAAACCCTAAGGCATGTTGCTTAGGCTTGATGAAGTATGAAAAACCTCTAACACCACCGTGGCATTAATACTTTGCATAAAAAATTAAAACATTGTGAAAAATACACAAGCTGACTAACTTAGGGTAAATTGGAAACCCTAGAATAAAACCATTCGACCTCCACTTTTCTCTCATCATTTTTCACTTTGATTTTCTAAGTCTTCAGCCCTAGGCACTGCCATTGAAGAGCTTCTTAAGCTTATTACTGCAAGCATTTGAATACATCTTTTCAACCAAAAAACTAGGTAAGTCCTCTACCACTCGAACCTTGCATTCTTCTTATTTCTTTATCAATACAATTCTCACCTCGAGCTTGATAATGGTGAAATGATGAATGTATTCAATCCTTCCTATATGGATTCCATAATTTCTACAAAAATGATGAATGCTTTGTATTTTAAGTTCGTTATCTCCATTATTTTATCAGGGTTTTCTGCATCTCATGGCCACAAACTTATGAATTTTTGGGTTCTCCTTATACTCGTACAAATTTGAGGTTTTCTTCTTTTTCTATATTTGTGGCTTCTTCATTTAAATCGTGGTTCAAGACCCTTGGTTGTGGCATGAAAGAAGCTAAAAAATTTCTGCTCTATTCCTCCATGGAAGGCTGCAACTTCTCAATCTCCAAGTTCTTTTACTTTTCAATGTTTATGCAATAATTCTTCAAGTAAAACCCTTGTGGGTTTGGTTCTTATTTGCAAAAGATAAAGCTATGATTTCAAAACTAGTTTGAAACTCATGCTTCACTAGGTTGCTACTTGATTCCATGAATCTTCGAGTTGCTTCTAGTTTTAGCTCTGCATCTTTCAACATTTGCAAAACCTTCTCATAGATACATCACCTCTATTCCTTGTTTTCAAATCACTCATTTCTCTATGCTACTATTATTTTCTCCAAAAACCTAGATCGCATTTGAGGGGAACAATTTTCTTGCAATGAGTAACGAGATTCAAATCCTTATATGTTATCTATCTTTTCTATTGAATACTACTTGCAATCTTTGGATAAATGAATGATATCATTGCAATATTGTGCAATACAAAAAATGCAAATTTTGATATTACGTTTCACCTTGAAAGATACACTCATTGTTCTTTAATGACCTTGTCACTTTCTTTGATATTTGAGAAAGTTTTAAATGCATTTAATGGAACAATGGACTCGTGATTTCTATCTCTTTTCTCTCACTATGATAATGAACAAAATGATGACTTGCTTCAGGTAGATGCATCATTCATTGTTTTCCATCACTTCCATTTGCAATGATAAATGAATGTCCTTTGTCTCTTGTACTCTGCATTCCTACACATTGCTCCTCATTTGATCACTGCACTTTGGTGAGTTGCAATCCTTGTATTCAGTACTTTGTAAATGTTGTCTCAATGGCTGACCCACTATGGATATGGTGTTTCTTTGGAATGAGTGCTTGATGATTATTTTTTATTAGCATTGAAGATTACACTCCTTGTTGTCCCTCCTATGTGAGCATTGTTTGTCAACCCTTGGAGGTTGTTCCTTCAAAGTGTGCACTTGAACAACAACATAAAAAATAACAAACCTTGATGTATGGCAGCAAATAAAAGATATAAAACATGATGAAAATCATCATTCAATGAAGCAAAACCATGACATCATAAGAAATTTGTATGCGAACAACCATTCTTAATGAAGAAAGCACATTTCTATTCTATTATGTAGATTACTTGATCATTTGAAACAAGCCCATTTATCGTTTGTGATTTCCATTTCAAAAGGGGGCTGCCTCATTGCACTTTTGACTTGGTTGTCATGAATGATCAATGCTACTACTAATTCTTATATCCACTTTGTGAATTAATCCTTAACCTGAAAACACTTTTATTTGAGCATCCTGAATGTGTTTTCCTATCTCATTCCCCTCTTGAGAATTAGGGGTAGCATGTTGGGCTCAACCCTTGTGGGAGCCTATTTTTTCACCACATGTTGAAATGTCAATAAAAATGAATTAGCAACATGATTTATCCTATACCTACATAGTGAACAAACATGTTAGTAAAATAAAAAACAATGAAGCTCAATTCTCCTATGATTTTTTATTTTTTAGGTTGTCTTGCATACATCTGATGCTTGCTCAATTGACTTAATGCATCAATATATATATATATATATATATATAATATATTTTTGTTGATGGTGCATATGATGAGGTTCATATCCGGAGCTCTAACCACCCTTTTCATCATGATGCAGGTTCATCTGAAGGTTGGGAGCAAAGAGGAGCTAAAGACAATGAAGACCCACATAAGAATCTACCAGGCAATGATGGATATGTTTCTTTTCATGTGTTTTTTCAGTACATTTGTCTTCAATTGTATATCATATCCTTATGTTGCATTAGTTTAACTACTCCCACAACTTGTGTGGGACATTTAAGAATTCTTTTCTTTTCAATGTATAGAATAGAAACACTTTATAGTCTTGTGTATATTCCATTAAAAAATGAATGAAACATTACAAAAATGATGAAAGCAATATATTGAAATTTTATGTAGTTTCCTTTATGTTTCATTGCACAATGAAAACTAAATTCTCTTTTTTAAGCATCTTTTGATATGCCATGGCTAAAATTTAGCAGAAATATGTTGGAATACCTTTCACCTTTAAATGTAATAAATTGTTTCAGCTCTACCAAATTGAGTTGTAGATGAAAATTTGGTAACAAGTAGTACATAAAATAATTAAATGATAATTAAAAAATCATGAGCTAAAACTACCCAAAAAGTGTTGGTGTGGATAGTTTATTTTACCTAACTAGTTATACTTTAATATTTATTCACACCTTATTAATTAAGCTTACTTAGGTCATTTTATTTTTTGGCTCATTTCATAAGATTTAGAGAATTGGCACGCTCTTTGTTTGTCTTAGGGTTTTATTATTTCCTAAATAACAGGGTCATATTATCATATTGTAACCTATAACAATTATTTATTGCATCTCTCTCTCATAGAAGGTTTTTTTTTTAAAATTTTTGTTAGGTTTCTATACCTGCGAGTTATTTCAAAACTTTAACACAGTCTTAGAAATCTAAATCAATGAACTCCTTTTCTTTTCAAGTTTTTTTTCTTAGGAAATTTTAAAGGGGAATTCTAGAGAAAAATAGACTTCACAGTTGTGCTCAAAAGACCCCAAAACCTATAAATCTATATAAATCATGATATGGTTTGGTGAAAAATTCTATTGGCATCTTCTAGATTTGAATTTGTATAGTCTTTATAGTTGTATAGATCCATATGGTCATTGATGCCATTGCTACATAGATAATCTACAAAAATTTTGTGCCCACTACATCATTCTCCAGTACCATCACCATCATACAGTTTTTTTTAAAGGTTTTCTTTAAAATATGGAAAGTCAACTTGGAAAACTTTGAAAGAAAACATTGGTAAAAAATATTTAAATCTCTTTGGCATAATACTATGGATTCCAAAAGAGTTTTTTTAGATGGCATATCTTTCTTCAAAAAGTTCCTTATAAAATGAGTCATTCTGATATTGATACTTGCAATGTTTGTAGAATTCCTGAATTTGTTGATTATATATTTTTTGAATGTTTTTATGCCAATGAAATTTGGAAGCTATTTTACAATGAACAAAAAATTCGAGGGGAAAATGGGAAAGTCAATTGGAAATAAATTCTAATTGGGAATGACAAGGAACTAAGTATTTAGAACTACAAATTTTTTGGTATTCTTTATCTACTAAGATTTTTTGGATCAATTAGAAGGCAAGAAATGAGAATAAATTCAATGGGAGTCACAGGGCACTTACCGCGTCTTTAAAAAGACTCATAATGTTCAATGTTGCATTGCAAGTAACAATAAATATGGAGATTTCAATGTTCAAATTCATGAAACTGTTGGAGGATGGAATAGTTTGGGTCAACAAGGGGGAAATCAAGTACAGGCATAGCTGGCACCATCAACATGATGATAATACAACCTTCTTTAGAGTCCTCAGTGAATTCCAAGAAATATTCAATAAAGAGGAAGCAATTGGTAAGGAAAAGAAGGACATAGTAAAACATGACCTCCCAAAATTTATGTGAATGAACCGAATCAACCCAACAATAAAAGAAGTGAGATCTAATGAAGAGCTCTTAGATGTGGAATTAGGATGATATACAACCATAGCAAGAATCTCTAAATCTACTTATCCTCTATTTTAGTATGATCAACTATATTTGCAAAAAATACTTTTTAAGACTGTCAAATCCTTTATGTATATGCATTAATTTTTGTAAAGGATGTATATGCTCAATAGTATATATATTTTTAGTAAATTGTATATTCTTAGTAGTATATAATTAGTTCAGTCTTGATTAGGCTTACCTTAGAACAATCCTGGATGCATATTTTTTTGAAAAAGTTGTAAATGTTGGTGTTATGACATGCTCTAAGGTAGTATAGGAAGATAGGATGTGATGAGACATCAACTGTAAACAATTTACTATGTAACTTATTTTTTTTTACTTGATAATTAATACAAAAAATATGGAAAGTCGCAAGTATGACAATGCAAGGCTAACATCAATGCCTACATTCATTTCCTACACTCAATCTAGTAGGTAGATGTGATGGACCAACCCCTAGTCACACCCAAACTTAAAAGGCCTTAACTCAATAAGTGGTCTAGTGAGTGGAATCATTAGTCTTTGCTACTATGTTGCCACTAGGATGTCTTCCATGCCATCAAAACTTCACCATAGCTATTCATTGTTTCTAGGTCACTTGTTAGCCATTGCAAAACCACCCATCCATCATTATTATTTTTTCACCTCACCTCCATTGTGCCACCAAAACCTCTTTGAAGTTGTTTGCTACCACTTGGCCACCTATTTTGAGTAGCACTACCACAAGCCCATTGAAAAAATAGTGTTGTGGTCTCCTTTTTCATGCCCTAAATATATTTTCTTGAAGGTCATAACATGAGTGTCTAATGCTCATTTTCATAGATGAATAGGAATTTTAAATATCATTTTGAGATCTACATAACTATACACTTCGATTTTCTAGATTTTACTCCAAGTACCAAAATTTTTAGTTTGAAGTGAACTCGTTATTATTTTCTATGCTCTTATGAAAATTTGTAAAAAGGGTTTATTTTCTTAATTTGGGGGTTATATTTCCCCCCCAAAACACATTGAGGGGTCATAAAAGTCTATTATTATGTATTTTTCAAAAAATTATACTCTTAATTATATTCAAGATGGTAGAAACTTCTTCAATTGAGCATCTTACTCCACACAATTACTACACTTGGAAGCCACAAATGACTAGATTTCTCATTTCTAAGGGGTTATAGTCCACCTTAATGATATGCTATTTGAGTTCACTCAAGAATGTTATACATTTATATATAGAAACAAGATGGATGGAGCCATGAAATTGATATTACTATATGTTCTAGATAGTCTCTTGTTTCACATTGAGTCTTGCAAAACACCTAAGAAGATCTTGGTCAAGTACACATATATTTTTGTAGTTAATGAGTTTTAGTTACTTCATATTGAGGAAAAATGGACTACATTGGAACCTAATTATTATTCTCCATTGATGACTTTCTTATCAAAATTTTCATTGAGGTCACTATTCTAGGGTTGTAGAAAGGACAAGATTAACAAAGAGTGCATATTCCTAATTTTTTCTAAGCTCAGAACCATTTTAGGTATTTCCTTCTATATTTTAGTCTACTATGGATGTACTTGGTGATATTTTCACCATGTATTCTTTTGAGGTTCTTTGTGATTGTTTGACATGGGAACATGATATGCTGGTATACTTATTATTATATTTTCAATTCTAAAAACTAAGAATTATTAATTCAATCATCCAATTGAAAAGATAATATTAAATATATTCCTAATATAGATTATCCATTAGGTGGTGAACATCCCTCCAAGAAAAAAAAATTGAAATTAGAAAAATCAATTCACTTTCAAAAATGATAATTCTTCTAAGTTTGGAAAGTCTTCCTCCAAGAAAAAATAAGAAATTAGGAGATCCTTGTAGTTTTTTTTGAAAAAGTGGGTTATGAAATAGCTATGTGTTAGAAGACTAGAGGATTTAGAATAAGCAATGGAAAAATAGAACATTTCATCCTCTAAGTCTCCTTCCACTGGTATAGGAAAAGGCCAAGCCCTTTCTATATGGGATTTACTTTTTATAGTGAGTCAAATACTTGACTCAAGATATTCTCACCATATGATGCATTCCCAAGATATTTTAGATCAATTTTAGATTGTAATATTTCATATATGGTAGCGGGGGATTCTACCCAAATTTTAGCTGTGGGATTAGGTCTATTTAGCTAGAGGATAGTTGCATTTAGGATTCACTTTTTGTTCTACATATTTCAACCAACCTTCTTTTTATGTATTAGATTTGTCACTTAAACACTGAAAGGGTAGTTTATTTCCCACCTCATGATGTGGATATTTAGGATATTCATGATCCTATTTTTTTGTACATCTTCAATGAGTGTTGATCATACATTTTTATTATACATGTTTGATGGTTTTCATATTTCTTCAAGATCTTTTATATCACATGTAGATTCCTTGAGAAAAAATTGGCATGAATGATTTGGTCATGTTAATTAATGTATCTATAGTATATGAGAACCCAAGAACTAGTGATAGGTACACCTAAGGTTTCATGCACCAAGAGAGTTTGTCTAGGTTTTGCATTTGTAAAAAAACATTAGGATTATTTTCCCAAATGTAAGCCCACACATACTAAGACATTTTTAGAGTCTATACATAGTGAGCTCATGTTATTTTTGGTATTTTTAGGGGAGAATTATGTGAAACATAGAAAAAGTTGATCCTAAGTCCTAAGTGCTTAGAACCATAGGATATAAGGCCCTTTCCTAGGGTTTCATTGAGATGGAGATCAACAAGGTGTATAAATTGACTTTCAACCATGAAGGTGAGTCAATAAGACCTAGATCTCCACCTACTAGGGGATTGAAATGATTTGGAAGATATTTTATTTCACTAACCTAATTAGACTATGTACCCTAATACTAAAATTGTAAGAGTCTAATGAATGATAAATGAAAGTAGTTAATTGTAGGTAGATCTAGGAAGTACAGATGACTGTGTACATACCACCAGAAGTTGGATCTAAGTGTTGTAGTAGGATTGGGTCACCCTTGGGTGAATGGGTCTTTGTATGACATTTATGCACTATTTTTGGGGTCCTCTGATATTGGATTTGAGATTCGTATTCTTGCCTGCAATCTATCAGAACATTATTAGATATTTCTATAACTGAGTTTTCGTGAGTTGAAAATATGTAGGGTTTCGAATGCAATAATGAAGAAATTGTCTCAATCCTCCTTTAATCCTCTTCAAACCTACAACCTAAACATTCAAAGAGAGGGAAAGGGTTGTGCCATTTAGGGGCTTACCTTAGTTAAACCCTATGTAAGTGTTTCCACGTCCACACTGATAATATCAATGATAAAAGGGATAGATTGGTAGGAATGAATGAAGAAATCATTATGTGTTGCAACTCACCAACCTTCAATGACTTCCTTGAAGTACTTAAGTCATGCACATCACCTCAAGATCTTGGATCTATCTTCCTTGATTTACTTGAATCCTTTGGAGACCTACAAAATGGGTTAGCCTTCACAAAACATTGATAATATGACAGCATGAACTCACATACACTATGACATGATACTTGGATCTTGAATTAATACAATAATGTTTTGAAATTATTCTCTTGAATTTCTCTTGAATGCTCTTAATGTTCACCTCTTGCTAGA